>JABUQX010058506.1:0-15000 GCA_015478945.1 Trachelipus rathkii
TGGAGATAATGCGATGTGTAGGAGGTCATGCGATGATGTTGAAGATGTTTAATGATTTTCTGGAAGTGGAGAGAGTACCTGCGCGGAAGGGGGCAGGCGATAGTATGCCCGGGTGTTTCAAAAAGCGGAGATAGGGGCGACTGTATCCAATTATAGAGGCATCGTTGCTGCCGCATGCCATGAAATTATATGAAAGGATATGGGAGAAAAGGCTCAGGACGGAAGTCGAAGACAAGCTGAATGAAGCAAGCACAGTAGGGATTCAGGCCCGGACGAGGTACCGCGGATCTAATATTTTCTCTGAAGTATGATGATAGAAAGAGCGGGAGTGGGATTTAAAAGGGAATGATATGGCTTTGTTGGATTTAGAGAAGGCTTTGACAGCTATGTACTAGGGTAAAACTTTGGGAGACACTCGAGGATCGTTATCTACCAGATAGGCCCAAGTTTGATTAGAGTGGTCAGGGGACTTTTACACAGTAAGTGAAGTGGCCGTCAGGACAGCGAATATGGTGAATAGTGACAGTGGTTTTGGAGTGAAACAGGTGTTAGACAGGGAGAGGTGTTGTTGTCACCATTGTTATTCATCCTGTATATGGATCAAGTGTATGCGAGAGAAATTGGAGTAGAGGAGCGAGGAGATTGTTGTAATGCATATTGCGGACGATTCTTGCCATACATGAGAATATAGCAAGAGACAGTGAGACGTTAAATAGAGTACTGATCAGATGGGAGGAGGGTGCTGCGACGGAGGGGATTTGAAGATGAATATGAGCAAGACTTAAGTGATGAAGATAGCTAGGGAAGGAGAGAACTTAACATAGAGATCGGTGGGGAAAGAATAAAAAGATGCGCGGAACTTTAAGTATTGGGAGTTACGGTAAACAGCAGTGGAATGATTGGAGGGTGAAATAGATGAAAGAATAATGAACTACTCTAGAGGAGTTGGTCAGTTTGTATGCCCTTGCTGAGAAAACAGACATGTGACGAGACAGGTTAAAACACTTGATGTATTACCACGATTCTTGAGAACCGGTCTTTTGTTGGTCGTAATCGTGGACACTTAACAACTTAGACAAGGAGGTAAGACGTGGCGGCGGGGTATGAGGGTGTTGAGGTTGATAGTGGGGGTGACCAGGCAAAGAGAGAGAGAGGGAATACTGAGAGTTAGGAGAGGAGTTGGGGGTTGGAGGCGGTGGAGGATTGATCGAGAGACACAAACTGAGATGGTAGGACACTCAGAAGGAGGATGAAGATAGATACCGGCAGATTTATGGCATGGCAGCCTGCGGTTAGAAGACCGGCGGGAGACGGACCAAGGAAAAGATGGAAAGATGGAGTGGCGGCGGCCTGATGCTAGGCGAACCGCGCGCGCAGATGGACGCTGGATCAGGAGTGGAGGAAACTCGACTGTACGAGAGAGGTTCCTGTGGAGAAGCATTGCAAACGACAGGGGATGACCCTACACGGAGGCGCTTGGTGAGAAGGTGGTAGAAATATATATATTATAATATATAATATATTTCTAATTAATTGTTATTTTTATTTGTAACAAAACTTTTAGTACTAAAAATTTACATAAATGAACTCTGCTTTTAGCTTCTATAAAAATTTTGTTTAATCCCTATAACTCTTTATTGTCTGCATAAAGGGAATTTCACATTTACCATTATTCATCTGCTTTATATTGTCTTCCTACAAATTGATCTTATCTCCTATGAGTTAAGATGAAGGCCTATCCGCTCAATGTGAACTTTGATTTTAACCGAAACTTCCTAGTCTTAGCGACAACCCTCAATCTAAGTTACAGGTTATATAAAAAAACTAAGGAGATGTGGCTATCTTCTGGAAGGGTTGCTCAAAATCTTCTAGATTACTGGTTCTATCCTTTGCGGATGGTTCTGTCCTTTGCGGAATCCCTTATCCTTTTCCCCTTTATTTTTTTTCAAGATCTCAATTTCACAAACTGTGGACACTGGAAGTTCCAAAACTGAAGAAGAGATGCGTTCCAAGACCGGGATGCCGACTTCACTATGCGGTTATATCCTGGTTCTTCGGGATCATAAACTGGGAGCTGAATAGAAACAGGAACTAATAATCATTTCCAATACATCATCTACGCAATAAATTCTTGCTTATAAACTCCTCAAAAAGTCAACAAAAAATTTTAAATAATTGATTTTACAAAAGTTTACTTTATTCAATCTTTTATTTACTTTTCCTATCAGTAAACATATAATGAGAAATAATAATCTATAATATTACCCTTTTATTAAGCAAAATCTTTCTCCACATTCGGCTTTTCTTGGCTTGCTATTGTTCTTCCGGTTTATGTTTCTTGCTTTCTTGTTTTCTTTTTGCTTGTTATTTCTTGTTCTTTGTAATAAATCCGGGGTATAGGCCCTCGCCAAATCGTCCACCCAGGAATGTCCAACTACCAAAATCTGAAAAAAAACAAAAAAAATACAATCATTACATTTAAATCCCTTCATTAACTTTCATAATTTTATATATATATTTGTAAATTATCTTCACTATCTCGTATCTATTTTCATTTTATTTTTAATATTTCTTTTTTACCTCATCATCTTCTTTCTATCATGAAGGGAAAAACGATTGGTAAGTCCTGACAAGGCCCTCGCGACCGAGTATAAGGTACGAATTGCTTTCCTCTTTTTTAACGTAAGCTCCGGTTAGGCCTTTTCCAAGTACTAATATTATCTACATCTCGGAAATCCTTCAGAAGGGACAGCTCATCAGGAAGAAATTGCTGATCTTCTTCATTTTGCTCAATATTTAAATATATGCCTCTTATTCGGCTGATTCATTTAGTTGGTCATTTCCCACTATAGGGGTTGAATAAGCTTGAATGCGTTCCTCAAAGGTTTTATTCAGTGGGGTAAGATTCCCTCAAATTTTCCGGTGGAAATCTCATAGATTTACCCACGGGTATTCTGCCTCCATCAATCAAAATCAGGTGTCCCGAATTCTGATTTCATAATTCTTTCCTCTTTCCCTATGAACTCTACTACGTATCCTAACTACTACTGAGTCTAATTGCCTACTTCCTATTTCCTTATTCTAATATTTTTCTAACCCAAATTTTCTTTTCCTGTCTTTAAAAGTTTTTAAATTTGTTTTTTAATGGCATAGCTAATATTTCTTTCATCAAATAGTGAATCCCACAAAATTCGTCATCATCATACAATCGATCATCTTACCAAAATCAATTTATCTCGTAGGTCAGTTATTGGATACCTGCCACTTCTTATCATGAAAACTTCCTCAACTTATCTTCATTCATATACCTCGGCTCTCGTTTCTTCATTAATGCATATCGTATGGAATGTTCGGTTTTCATCAAATAATTCAGGCGGGCATTTTCCATATTCCCTTAATTGTTATGGTGAGCTTTCATATTGCTTTCCCGTCCTCTTGACGGATTTTATTGTATAGGGACTTTTGTCATTTACCTTGATCTCATAAGAGGCCACTATATCTAGGGTTGGAATTTATTTTAGTCAGGTTTCCCGAATGATGAACTTTTTAATCCCACCATTCTGATGTAATTCATAAGGAACAAATCTTCCATGACTCTCTATCCAACATCTTCACATCAACAGGCAAAGAAGTCCTTATGGTATCATGCGCTCTCTTTAGGATATTTTCACAGGGAGTCCGGTTAGTTTCTGAATGTGTGGTGATTGTAAACCAATAAAAACCTTGGATATTCCTCATTCCCACGCGATTTGACTTTTTGTAAACATTCTAAGTACTGACTGATGGTACGAGTGACCCGCCGACAGCTCCATTGAGAGGATGTGTATAAGGAGGGGTTTGAAAGATGTTTAATCTGTTGTCGTTTTAAAAGATCTTCAAATTCAGGCCCTATAAATTCTCTGCCCATGTCTGTAAGCAGTTCGTTCTGTAACTTTGTAAAAAAGTGCAATATTCGATGTTTGAAATGCATTGGGCACATTTTATACTTTGTTATTTCCGCAGCGAACCGCAGCCACCCCATTTTATTGTGTAAGTGTCTACCACACCAAAGCATAATTATTCCTGCGCTGAGCAAGGGATTGTAATCAAATCCATCGCCACCAATTAAAGAAGGTCTTGAAGTGTTTATTTTTAATGTGTGGCGGAACGTTATAGGATAGTTAGAGATCTGTACATGTTTGGCCACTATATAGGAACAGGTGGTGGCGATATCATTACAAATGGCTGTTATTTTTGGGTGCCATATCCAATTGATAAGCAGAGAATGTAATTTGTGTTTTCCTATATGGGCGAACAGTCCAATCGTAGTTTTTATGGCTACCCTCAGGTCAAGATAATAATGTGGACAATCAAGTGCAAAACTCTCCCGGAGAGGAAACTCCCCTTGTATAAACCGATCATTCCTCAGATATTACTGTTCTACTGACACGCGCAAAAGGCGGATTCAATGGCCCATTACTCGGCAAGTTTTGTACTTATGGCTCTTTTTAAGGTTCTCAATAGGTAGTCTGATTTTTGCAACCTATCAATGTCATCGGTCAATTTCCAAGGGATCTATAATATTATCTTGATCTATCACTATCTGATGTACCCGAGGATATCCCGAATCTCTTTCCACCTTCGCCCACCGGTGTTTTTGTGGGGTATTTAGTAGGTCTTCGACAACCAGTTGTTGGGTACCCGGCTGCAGTAGGCGCTTCTTCATTCCATCGATTCATTTAAAACCAATGTCCACTCCGAAAATACCATAGGTGTTATCAAGTTAGCGCTCATTGTTTCAGTTTCGCGGATTATTTGAATTTTTATGGGTACCAAAAGATTATAATGTACTCCGCCGCAACACAAAAGATGACAAATATTTTTCTCAGTATCTTTTCCAAACTTCAACGGCTTCGAGTCCCCATAATACACCCAAACCTGCAGATGATGTAATTTTGCAAATGCCATTATTGCCTGTGTTATAGGGAACTGACCTGGTTGTCTCAGGAGATGTAATTGTTTGGTCACTTGCCTAGCATCTCTTCCAGTTGGTAATCCATACTCTCCCCTATTTTCTAACAATTCTTTAACAACCTCTTGTCTTATCTTCAGATGATTTTCAATTGAACCATATAAAGCAACAGAGCAAGCTTGAAAGAGCGAATCACCCCCTCCAGGAATTTTAACCTCAGAAAATCCTCCAGGAAGGGCGTTAACCGGAAAAATCTCTTGTTCGTCAAAGGTTTCACTGATCGGGGATCTAGATAAAGCATCAGCCACTATGTTTTCTTTCCCCGGAATATATCTAAGCTCGTAGTCTATATCATTGATTTCTTCAAGTGTGCGAGCTTCTCTTGCGTTCACTAACGGCATACTATGCAAATATAAAAGCGGCTGATGATCTGTATAAATAACTTCTCTTATTCCATAAAGGAAAGGTTTTAGTGCCTTCACAGCCCATCGTATTGCAGCAACTTCCTTTTCGGTTGTACTATATCGTTGTTCAGCTTTGTTAAATGTTGTGGAGATGAAAGCTATAGGACGTTCTTCCCCGGTTTGGATCTGGGAAAGACACGCCCCTGCCCCGATATCTGAGGCATCCACGTACAACAATAATGGGTTTGCTTTTTCTGATCTATCTGGGTATGACAGGATCTGTGGTGATGTTAAAGCTTCCTTCAATGCCACAAAGGCGCTCTGACATGGTTCGGTCCACTTTAGAGCCTTGCTACTCAATAATTCGAAAAGTGGTTTGGCTATTTCCGAGCAATGGGCGATGTGACGCCTATGAGATGGTGCTTCTCCTAAGAAAATTGCCGTTAATTCTAACGGTGGTTGGTACCGGAAACTGCATTATGCCTTGTAAATTGTTTTCCAAGAGGGATCATGCTGTGTTCAGACACTCTATGACCCAAATACTGGACTCCTTTCTTAAGAGGAAGTTTTTGGCTGGTTATTTTGGAATCCCGTTTCTCAAATGCTGCACAATCTTTTTTCTAAAAATCCAGAATGCTTTTTCAAACGTCATTACTGATAATGAGGACATCATCCAGATACACCATTACACTCGTCCCAGGGTGATATGCCGACGATCTCATCCCTCGTTGGAAAGTGGCAGGGCCGTTCTTTACTCCAAACGGCATACGTAAAAATTCCCAATGAGACAACGGAGTGGTGAAAGCGGTTTTCTCAATGCTGGTCTCCTCCATTTCCACCTGATAGTAACCTTTTATTAAATCTATGGTTGTAAAATATTTCATGCCTTGGAGACTAAACAACATATCAATCAGATTTGGGATAGGAAAACTATCTCCCTTTGTGATCTTATTCAATTCCCGGTAGTCAATGCACAATCTAATTGAACCATCTTTCTTTCTAATGGGTACCACTGGGGCCGAGTATGGGGACCTGCTCCTCTGGATGATTCCTTCCTTCATACCCTTCTGTGATATATTTGATCTATTGATCTAGTATTTTTTATTAAATTGCTATGTTTTACATACTCGCTTATACATGCTAATCAAATCAACCACCCACCCTCTCCACCCCATCTACCCAGCCTACTTTATATATATATCTATATATAATTTATTTTATTACTATAATATATATAATTATATAATATATTATTATATATAACTATTATTAAAATATTGCTCTCTTATCATTATAGATATATATTATTATCTATATATAAAGAATAAGGGGGTGGTCTTAAGCTTTAGGTATTTCCCTTATCTCGACTGATTCAGGTTCCGAAAAATGAGAAAAACTAATTGACAATAGCACACCTATGTGATGCCCGAACAATCTACTCTGCTGCCTCTCATTTCGAGGACCGCTGCACAATTCGCTCGTATGTGTGGACTCGCAAGTATGGCATCCGAATGATGGTCCAAGAGAGAATGGACGCAATAGATTATATTATATAATATATTTATTTTACCATATTATATATATATTACCCTATTCCTATATTATGTATCTCTATTCTTTAAATCTATATTATTCTAATTTGCCCCTCAGATTATTATGCCTGAATAATAATTTATTACATCGCTACATGAATATCACTAAAGAACGATAGGTTGCACTAGGGTAAATATCTTCTAATGACATTATAGTTGAGATTCAAGCTTGGACCATAATCTCTTATGGTAGAGATATGTTCAAGTAATCATCATAAATGACTATGTATTGTGCAGAAAGCCCCTATAGTCAGGAATCTTGAGACCTCTATATAGATCATCCTTTTAATAATACGTTTGAATTATTCATAATAGTGAAGTGCCATATCATTTTTTTATTATGATATGAGAGTTGTAAACGCATCAATATATAATTTCAAATAAGCATGGGACATGAACTCCTATGGCTTGCAGTTATGATTCCATTGCCTAGTTATTTTTATATATTCCTTACCAATATCAATCTATCAGATAAATGGATTATTTGCGAGTACTTAGAAGTGATGGCTGGCGAGCGTATAATGTAGATAATATCTAATAAATTATAAATATCAAGTGGCATTTATTTAGAGCGTGTGTTATCCTTAGTTACGTTAACTTAATTTCCAATAAAATAATGGTGGATTCATAAAGTCTTCCTATTATCTACATTTTAAATAGTAACCCATTTGCTGTATACATTTCATAAACCTATTATCTAGAGATACCTTAATAGGATTAAATGAAATATAACCTTCACCAGGCAATTTTAAATCCTTAATCAATATATAATTCTTCCATAATATCCTATTCCCAGGAATACATTAAATACTGAATAAGTAATTTAATTTACATTACCTTAATACCAAGTTGAAACAGGGCAATACTAATTAATAAAAGTTACTCTTACTTATAGCTTTAACGCTAGTTTAGTAGGTCTAACTTGGTGCATACATCACTTACTCTATCCTTTATTTCAATACTATTTTTACAAAACATTAGAATTACTTCGCTAATAGAATGACAATGCTTGAGAATGCATAAGAAATAGTAAAATATATTATGGACTGAAGGCTACTTATATAACAAATTTTATTCCAATCCCATTAAGCTCATGACCTCATGTCAAGGTAATTCATTTATACAACCGTAAACTAACATTTAGAAGGTTTATCAATACTTGTCATTATAGTACTGATCTCAAAGTGAAGCAGATACCTTGATTTACAAATTTACTTTCAAGACGAATAAAAAATATTTTAATTATCATTTTTTCCTACAAATATAATCTTTATTACGTCTATCTATTATAACTATATATATTTTAGTTAACTTGATACCTTCTCACTTATACCACATTGATAGTAACTTGTGTGATTTTCAATTCATGTTATTACATTGTATATACTCCTTATATGCTGGTATAAAAAGTCATTATTGGTTCTTCTTACCATTTATCAAATATTTATGTCTTTGAAATATATTTACTCTAATTCCACAATCTCTGAATCTACTCAACACACTCACATATCGCGTATGAGTCCTCGACACTATTACCGTGCTCTCCAGCTGACACTCGCTGAGCAACTTTGCTATACGCCTAATCTAGACAAGAACATAGGGCTCTTGTCAACATACTGTCCTACTACCTCATTAGATGTGTAGGTGCGGATAAACCAAATAGAACAGTGGATAAACATACATCCAATTTCCAAATCGAAGGTGTGGAAAATATAATTAATTATAGCCATTATTGAGGATCTCGAGTGCGCTTAATAAACAATCAAACGGTCAATCGGTACGGATTTACAATTGACATCTCGTTCTTAACTTCCTCGCTTAGTATAGACATTGAATAAACACTAACAACTTTAGTGTTACGATGAAAAGGCAAGGAAAAAATTTGCCCGTATCTAGTGGAGCGGTTTCCACACTTAGACTCAACTGTGGTCATGGCAAACACATGCACATCATACAATTAACATATCCCACATAAACACACGCATCCAAAGATGAGTATCTATTTATAGGATTTTATTCTAATTTTACTTATTTAAATTATATTTTCGCCCATTATCATTGGTAATATTATATAGTGATATTAAGCGATATTAATCTCAGTATGGTATAAAAGTATATGTTAGCTATTTACAGATTGGAAATATGAGAGCATATGTACACACTATCCTAAAATACCTATTTCGCTCTCTTAAGTACATATCACTGGATACATTGCACTTGATTCTGGTATACACTCATGAAACTAAGATACTACTTGACGACATTTTGCTTGACTCCCAAAAGCTTATGACCTATACTCAGCAAAATATTATTTATCACTATTCTTTCATGTGAGACGTATCTTCCATAATTGCTACTATATGTTGTAGTGAGCGACTTAAACGTATGATGTTCAATACATATTGATTATCGTGCCCTAAAATAACTGTGAGGTTAACACGATTCTAAGACTCATCTACTTTACCTTAGAATATTATAACTAATCATTCTCTAATAATTATACGCCCTTCTCGAAAATGATAACAAAAATGGGCCTTAGTATGTATGCCCGTTGATAAGGCGGGTAAGATTATTGTAGGTGAACTATTCTTTTTTTTAATTATAATATATATTATATATATAATATGTGTATAATATGAGCTAACTTTAAGTTTGCACTAAAACAATATATATAGGCTCACTTCTTGACTCCCGTTATAATCTACAAACGACTGTATATATATATTAAATATATTGGAGAGGCTCCCGGTAGATTCACGTATAGTATAGGTATCAGGTGGTTATGTGGTCTACTACGAGGTATCTGTGCCGCCTCCTTGGAGTTTAGTAACTCCACAATTTATAAATAAAATTTAATAATAAATTAATTAATGTATAACCATCGTCAGATGCTTTAATTCCAGAATCTATAATTAATTTTTAGGAAGGTAAGTGAAATAATAAATCTTGTAAAAGGTAAAATTAATGACTAAGAAGATTAACAGGATAGATGTCATTATAGATTTATGAAATATAGTATTATGTGTGGTGGATACACAATATAGGACCTCGGCTCGGGATACACATATCAACTATCTTATAAAGTCTGTAACCGGATCGAAGTTCTACTATTCCTGATTTTCTTTATTAGGTATTCCTTTATCTAACTTATTTGCTTAAATGACTATATTTATATTTAAGGTTCTATGGAGTTACTAAATCGATCTAATCTAATAATTTAATCGTAGTTTTAAGATTTAATATTTACGACCTACTTACGACTCCAATTGTGAGTTACATTATATAATTAAATATAAGTAATATCCTAACAAAATTTATAGTGAGTGATTTGTCTATAATTTATTATCTTTAATTATTTAATATTATGTATACTCTAGATATATTCATATGATAATACATGTTACTCCGTCATATATGTGGTTATTAAGTTCAAGTTACTTTTTTTTATCCTTGCACTGTGATGGACTATAGTACTCCTGATTCAACTCTTGATATAAGAATAAGGGATTGATTATAAGTAATATGGGGTTTAGTTGGCACTCTATAGTCAGAACAACTTTATTTATATTATATAAGAAGTTATTCTTAAATTTATTGTTGTAATAGGGAGTGTTCGAGGAATCTGTTTAGTATGTGTGTACAACTTTCTACCGCTCTCAGATATGGAATCTCCTGCGACCCTTCCTGTATATCTATAAAAAATCCTTCAAACATATTATCAATAAATAACCCTCCGCACAAGCTTCCCTTCGTTCATACTCGTCAGGAAATAGGCCCTTTATCAATTTTAATTGAATGTCTGCTTATGTTTTCGTGAACCTTCTATAGTAGTACATAAGAGGCTCATCGAATTAATTCCGCTATTGCTCAATAAAGTCCTATTTATAGTACTCATTATACTAACGCCGATATTCCACCTAGATCTTATTGTTATAGATCTAATTATTGTGACATGGCATGTCTTACCTAAGTTAAATATGTGTATGCTACTAGTATTATTATACTATAGATATTTGTATCAGTAAGGTATTTTAGTAAAGGATGATTGGGGTGTTTTATTATCAAATATGATGAATTATATAGAAAACTCTCGCTAAGGACAATATCGCAGTCTTATAATATCATCTGATCTGACGGTTCTTGTGTTACCTGACGTGCTCGTAATACTTAATGGATGGTATTTTTGTTTTATCTCCTTTAAACTTTTCACACGGCTTCACAAATTATTTTGTATTATATTAATAAACTGAAAATATCGATATCACTACTGATTGCATGGATCCGAAAATTTTTAGTCTTTTCTACACACAACTCATTTGCTATTACATTATAATTTCTTTTTAAATATTCTCTCAGTATCTCTCTCTCGTTATAAAATATTTATGCGTTTATTGTGTATATTTAGTATTGTGATATTTCATGTGCTCAGTACATATCTGTCCGTTTCCTTAGGTAAACAACCCTTTCAAGCGTATGGGCCTATGAACTTCTGAGCTTTCTGGCCTTCTAGACATAGAACTCGTGGGTACCCAAACAATGTGGCTGTAATACATTGAGGCGATGATCTCTATAAGAGCATAATTATTGTAAAATATATCCAATCTATTCTCATATCTATAGCTAATTATTATAAGACTATTGGTATTGTTTATAAGCCTTTTTCTCTTTATGTTATATCATAGCATAATGTATAAATGATCATCTTATGTATTGTCAGTATATAATTTTAAGTGGGAATACTTGAGGAATGATAAAATATATTAAAAGTATCTATTTATATATATTAAAATATATATAAATGTAAATCATGGTAAATTATTGCTACTTCTTCTGGCCCATCACGGTAAATATAAATAGAATTGTTTTTATTTAGAAACACATGCTCCATATCGAAAAAGCAGGAATTCTATTAGTTTTATGTGGTATTGTCTAGGAAGTATTCCTCATCGTTTATTCTGTTATCTATTATTTACTCGTTAGTTTTAAGAAGTCTTATGGTTCCAAATCATAAGATATTATGAGATGGATGGTAATATTGTGTGTGGTATGTGTTGGTTTGTGCATTTGCTTCTCACGTGTTTATTCGCATTGCGCAATTTTATCTTCATGTAGACAGATGTTCTAGCTGTAATATGTGTTTCCCGCTCTTTTGTTTTATTCCCTCTCCCGTCATAATTGCTTAGTTCTGCCTCTGTTTTCATAGATACGCGTCTACATGCTTTGAATGGATTGTTTGTCCTCACGTCTTTGTTGTATCCACCCTCTAGAGAAGCAGTGATTGTTGAAATATACTCCAAATCACTCCTTTGGTGTCTTTGTCTAGGGATGTATGCGTATGTTCGGAATTGTAAATCTGTATGACAGGAGTGCTCTAAATTTTGTGGTGCAATAGCTGTGTTAAGTTGTTGTGAGATTCATATGTGGGGATCAAATTAATAAGAATAAATAATATGATTAAATTACTTAAATAAATTAATAATAAATGTCTGATTGATTATAATATTAATTATAATATACAATAATAAATATATTAATATTAAATAATTATCAATAATAATAATATAATAATATAATAATAATATAAAATAATAATTAAATAAAATAATATATAATAATTAATTAATATATATTAAATAATAATTAATATAATAATAATAATAATTATAATAAATATATAATTATATTTATCTATATATATAAAATAAGTTAAAATTAGAGATATTGACTTACAGTTGACATCTAATAGGTAATGTATCAGAAACTCTTAATATGATTATATAGTTTACTTGTTAAATTGATAATGCATCTCATATGATCAGTAGGCTATGGTTAAGAAATTTTGTTATTAGGCCTCTCATATAAATAATATTACAATTCTATGTAAAATTGACTATTTAATTTTTTATGAATATTAATGATTTGTAATTCTAGTATTTAATAGATTAGGTTACGTTTTGCATCCAATGTTAGCTATATTTACTGTGTAAAGGTGTATAAGTTTTAGACGAACTATTTTGTATCTATATAATTATCGAGTTTATTACGGTGTGTAATATGGATAGTTAATGTTAGGTTTGTATATGTTCCTTGTATAATATATATATATTATATATTAATATTATATATTAAGAAATAACAACTAAATTATATTTCTAATTATAATTTATATATTATATTAATGTTTTAGTATATAATTATATAATATTTAGCTGATAAATCATGCTTTGATCCTTATAATATTATATATAATATATAAGGTTCTGTACAATTCTTCATGTGTTCTACTATGTCTCTCTCCCGAGAGATACCCGAGGTATCTTAAATGGAGGTGTGTTAGATAGTTGAAGTGACATTTGTAGAGTATATTGACTGATTCCTCGTAGTAAAATAATTGCAACTGCTTCTATTTTATTATGTGTAATCCGTGAGGGAATGTACTACCCGGAATTAATCTCAGATCAGAAAGGATTTAACTTTAATACTTAATTCTCCTGCGTTAGAATACACAACTAAACCGTATTATATAATTAATATCATTATGTATAGTCCACTCATTTATATATATTACTAACTGCTCTCCAATGGATAGAGTGTTTCCTTGACAACTCTTCTATTTTACTTATGATGTAATCCCATGTGAGGGAATGTACCTTCTTCTATCTTATCTTCTACGTTTTCATATATTATTTAACCTCACATTATCATTTATAACGGTGCGTAACTTTATACATTATATATTATTATAATATCTCCAAACAATATTATTTTCTCGTACTCAATAGGTTACATATTTTACTACTTATTTATACCTCATAATTATTCCTAATTTTCAAGTTTGGCAGCGTAGCGAAGCGAGTCCATAAATGTCCATAAAGCAAGGATTGTATTGAGAGAGCGCGATTACTGTTAGCACAGCCAATATATTTTCCAGAAGGGAATAACCTACGTGTGTCTATGTCTATTAACACACACGTGTACGTCTTCTTAGTGTATAATCGTTTATTCCTATGTTTCTATGTATTTTTATATACATTTCTATATATTTCTTCATGCGGTAATTTATGCATTACAAACAAAAGCTCAAAGGAAACGTAGGTATTTACGAATACATTTTTCAAATGATGAGAGGTACAAGGCTTTCCCAGAAGTAAATTGCAAGCATTTAAATAAATGGTTTAATAAAATCAGTATTTGCCTCCACTCTTGATATATGTATATATATAAACGTAATCAAATACTTTGGGAATTTTATTTTATAACAGAAATTGTGGATAAAGCTAATAAAAATTGAATACAAAAGAATAAAAGCAAATATAAAAAAGAAGTCCCATATTCGTTCCAAGCCATACTAAAGATTGGTAATAAATATTGGCGAAATGTAAAATAAGTGTGATAAAACCAATATATTGTTGGACCTATTGTGTATATAAAACTTTCTTCTCGCACTCCACACTCGTTCATATTATTAGCTTTTCGCGCCCTCTGCACAACTCTTTGTTTATATATCTCTCACTAACATTAACTGTTTCTATTTCTTTGCTCTGGCTTCATACGATGATAAAAAGTGAATCTTATTTCACATCAGACGAGATATTAAGAATGTAGCAGGTGCAGTTTAGGAGCGCGTTCATTTTATTAGTATTGTTTAAGCATATGCGCGTACATCGTGGTGCGCATGCTGTATACAGCATAAACTGAAAATATGCCCATTTTTTTCATTCTTTTATCGCCTTATCTAATAAGAAAAAGTTCCCATAACTTTTCTGCTTATTTTAATATTGCATTCGGACCGTTCCTCTTCCACTTTTTTTTCAGCTTTCTCCGTAAACGGAAAATAATATGCATCAAATAGAGCTAAGGAATCGCCACATTCTTACATATATATATATATATATATATATATATATATATATATATATATATATATATATATATTATATTATATATAATATATATATTAGTATATATAATATATATATATATAATATATATATATATTATATATATATATATATATATATATATATATATATATATATATATATATATATAT
>JABUQX010058506.1:37500-42500 GCA_015478945.1 Trachelipus rathkii
AATTCTTTTATATATCAACTGACTGCAGACTTTCACAATATATTGAAACTTGTTTCTTTGAAAGCAAGCAAATCAAACCTTCAAATACCCTTTACTTTGTTTTTTTTTTTTTATCTTTGTTTTTCATTAACATGTTTCTAAAATTCAAGGGATTCTCATTTCTGACTTTCTGATTCGATTTCAGAACTTCTTCATGACCCATTGGTTTATTTCACTGCTTAGCTGTACTCTCTCGCTTTGTATGAAGAACACTTCACATTTACACTTACACAGTTCTCTCTCTCTCTGTCTCTGTCTCTCTCTCTCTCTCTCTCTCTCTCTGTCTGTCTTCTCTCTCTCTCTCTCTCTCTCTCTCTCTCTCTCTCTCTCTCTCTCTCTCTCTCTCTCTCTCTCTCTCTCTCTCTCTCTCTCTCTCTCTCTCTCTCTCTCTCTCTCTCTCTCTCTCTCTCTTTTCAATCTTGCCTTCTAGTACATCAAATGTAATTTCGTATATCAATATATATATATATATATATATATATATATATATATATATATATATATATATATATATATATATATATATATATATATATATATATATATATATATATATATATATATATATATATATATATATATATATATTTTTAGGGTTATATATATATATATATATATATATATATATATATATATATATATATATATATATATATATATATATATATATATATATATATATATATATATATATATATATATATATATTTAGTTATAGTTAGTTAGTTAGTTAGTTAGTTTGTAAGTTAGTTAGTTGCCAGCGAACCCCTATACCATGAATTTGGGGTGTTCATTACCTACCGCTGTAGGGTTTTGGTCAGGGGAAATTGTTACATGTATTTCCTAACAAAGTGGATTAGAATGCAAATACCAAAGTTTTGCATCACCTCAGCATACACATTTGGAAGTTCTAGCCACCGTGGACGTGGTTTCCATCCAAATTAGAAGCATGAGAGAGAGTGTGTGATTATGTATGTTAAAATAGATTGTTCTCTTGTATGTGATGACTATGTTTTTAGTGATGTGTGGGAATTGCAATTTACTATGTCGTAAAATGTATTTAAATATTACAGAAAATCTCCTACTGACGGCAATTTTATCTGTCCGTTCAGGTAGCCAAGCCGAGATCGTAACTCTCCCTCTCGCGAGAAGAAAAATACTATCTTTAAACGAGAAAAGACTCGTTTTAGTCCTCTGAGCTACCATGAGCTGTTATATATATATATATATATATATATATATATATATATATATATATATATATATATATATATATATATATATATATATATATATATATATATATATATATATATATATATATATATATATATATATATATATATATATATATATATATATATATATATATATATATATATATACAATCACCCACCTTCTTTCTCCAAGACTGGGAGTAAGGTGGGTAACATTACATTCACTGGAAACAAAAAAGTAGTAGAAGAATATGACACAAGTCGAAAAGAAAGCCCAGACTTACCTCCTCCTTTATACCTTTTAGTGAGAACTCGTCGCAATCAGAAAATCCAGCCGAGAACTTCACGGACCCTCACTATGGCATCTCGTCCAAGTGTGGCTCATCCCTCGGCCCAGATGGGCCACAACCATACCCTTCACAAAACTCCGCCATTTACTCCTATTATGCACCTTTCTTCTCGCCTCTTCCAAGCTCACATTTCTCTACTCCAGGTATTCCTTTACTGACTCAATCCACTTTTTCTTTGGTCTCCCAGCCGGTCGATTCCCAGCACGCTCACCACTATACATCCGCTTAACCAACCGACTATCATCCATCCTTTCCACATGACCAAACCATCTCAACGTACTTTTATTTATTCTCTCATTTATCCATTTCTTCACACCACAAAACTCTCTAATACGTTCCTTCCTCATTTTGTCAATTCTTCTCTCACCTAACACCCCCCATCTGAACACATTGTACTCTAGATCTATACCTCTTATTCCGGACCATAGTCTTACTGCTATACATTAACACAGGTAACAATATACCCTCATTTAAGACCCTAGCTCACTCAAGACTTAGTCCATTTATATCTACCAAGGATTTGATTGCACCTGCCACCTTCCTGTCATTCCTTCATCATCCGTTCCCTTATCATCCAACATATATCTTAAATATTTAAATTCAGAAACTTGTTCCAGCTGCTCATAATCTAACAAAATTCACACCGAGGACTGTCCTCACTCACAACCATAACCTTACTCTTATCTACGTTTACTTTCAAACCCCCTCCTTTTACACACCATGTCAAATCTCTCTACCAATTCTCTGAAACTCTTCAGATTCGCCACATAAAACCAAATCATCCTCATATAATAGGTAGGACACCCTCCACTCTCTTCCATTTTCCATCATTCTAACACCATCCCTTACCACCTCCACCTCTAATTTTTCATAACCCCATCCATATACAAATTGAATAACCAAGGAGACATAACACATCCCTGCCTCACTCCGCTATTAATATTAAATCAATCACCTTCGACTCCATTTATTCTTAAACACGCTTCGCTAATGTCATACATGTTTTTGATTCCACTCAGAAGCCTACCACCAACACCATATATCAAGAACCCTTGCCATAGAGCTTCCCTATTAATCCCATCATACGCCTGTTGCAAATCCATAAAACCTAAATACAATTTATTCTTCTTCTCCCTCATTTTCGCAATCATTTTTTTCAATGTAAAGATTTGATCCACACATCCTCTACCACTTCTAAACGCACCTTGTTCTTCACTAATCAGTCCTTCAGTCACTCGATGCACTCTTTCGACCAAAATACCAGCATATATCTTGCCTACAACACTCAATGAACTAATTCACTATAATTCCTACAGTTGCCCTTATGCTCCTTAACCTTATATAAGGGTACTATTATTGCTCTCCTCCAATCTCTCGGAACTATACCCTCCATAAACGCTTTGTTACACAACTTCCAAATCCAATCAATCATCATCTCGCCTCCGTTCTTGATCATTTCACCAGTAATTTCATCTATACCTGCAGATTTACCATTCTTCAACTTTCTCATTCTACCCATTACCTTCTCTTTACTAATGACCTCATCCCCAAAATGGTGCATTCTTTCTTGCACCATCAAACCCACACACATTCACTATCACCTCTTCATTACTGCCAATGTTATGCAGATTTTTGAATTGTTCCCTCCACACTCTCCTCACATCCATTTCATCAGTTATGAAAGCACCATCAATATTCATTATTCTAAGCAGATTCCCCTTGTTCACATTCTTAACTTTTCACGCTTCCTTCCAGAAGAGCTTCCTATTTCCTTGTAAGTCCCCATTTATCCCCCTTCCAAACTGTTCATTTACCTATTTTTTCCTCCTACTTTTAACCGCTTGCATCACCTCTTCATTTCACCACTCACTGTTAACATTCTTACTTCCTACTTTAGCACACCCACATACTTCTTTTGAACTGCTAGCAACCGCTTCATTCATTTGCTATCAGTTTTGCTCAGTTTCAAGTTGTTCAAGTTAACTTAACTTCTCTCACTTAATTCTACACCCTTCCTTCCTTATCACGTTCCTCTCCATCCAAGCCCCAATTAACTTAATTTTTATAAAAAACAACACAATGATCCGATAATCCCATTCCTAATCTCCTCACTGATTTAACATCCAACACATACTTCAACATCTTCTTCACCAACACAAAATCAATCATACTTTTCACTTCGATAAAATCTCTACCTACACCAACTCTAGTATACATATGAATACTCTTGTGTCTAAAGGAAGTATTGCTCACACACATACCTCTCTCCTAGCAGAAATCAATCACCTTCTTACCCTTCTCATTTTCTCCCAATACCCCAAAGCCACCTGTTATACCATCCTTTTTTTGATCACCTATCCAACAATTTAGGTCACCCAACACAGTCAATCGCACTCTCTTCAACATTACCTCAGATGGACCATATGTCACAACCACACATACCTTGACCTTTTCAAAATTTAATTTAACCATTAGAATTCTAGTCCTCACACAAACAAAATCCACCGTAGCTCTGTACCACAAGTCACTCATAAGAATTGCAGCTCCTTCTGTCTCATACGATTCATACATTTTAGCCGAAGAATAGAAGGTCGCTTACGGCTGTCACGACCTTCTCCGAGGCATGCATTAGTGTTCCTGGCAAAAGATAAGTGGTAATGGGCAGCCAGCCCAATTACCACTGTCCATTTAGTCACCTTCTACAACTAATATATATATATATATATATATATATATATATATATATATATATATATATATATATATATATATATGTTAAATATTGCATATAATACGGATTTTCGGTATACAGAGAATATATATATATATATATATATATATATATATATATATATATATATATATATATATATATATATATATATATATATATATATATATATATATATATATATATATATATATATATATACAGTGGCGTATCCAGAAATTTTTTTCGGGGGGGGCCAGACAAAATCGTTTCTTTATATATATATATATATATATATATATATATATATATATATATATATAGAGAAATATATATATATATATATATATATATATATATATATATATATATATATATATATATATATATATATATATATATATATATATATATATATATATATATATATATATATAAAGTGGAAGGACCAAATATTAAATTTCTAAGAAAAAATGGGAGTAATTTATATAAATTACTAAAATCATCTTACCTAAATTGTTAACTTTAATCGCCGGGCATGAGAGTGAGCAAAATCCGAGATAACATCTTCAGTTTTTATGTCAATATTTCGATGTATGTAGAGGAGGGCAAGTCCAGTAAGTCTTTCATCTCCAATAGTATTTCTCAAGTAGCTTTTCAGAAGTCTTTAATGTTGAAAAGCTT
>JABUQX010058506.1:47500-59668 GCA_015478945.1 Trachelipus rathkii
AATGAAAAGGCAGAATGCCTTCAGAATTTTTATGCTCGCCTCACAGAATTTTTCTATTGTCGCTCAATCTCTCAATATTAGTGGCATATTAATTAATTATATAATAATTAAGTTTATTATGTATTTTAATATCGGTCTGGTTATACGAATTATTTAAATAACAAGCTCTAAAGAGTAGAGGGAACTTTTTATCTCCATTTTCAATAATATTAATTATAATATATCACCAAATGTAATTATTAAATAATAATAATAATATAATAAATAATATATATATATAATTATATAATAATATATTAATTAATATATTCAATTATAAATTAATAATTATATAGTAGAAATAATAATAATATAATTATATATAAAATTAATTAATATTAAAATATATTATTAAATTAATATTAAATTATAATTAATATAATGTAATAATTAATATATATTAATATATAATAAATAATAATAATTATAATAATAATATTAAAATATTAAATAATCATAATAATATAATTAATAATAATTAAAATATAATATATAATATATTAAATATAATAATATTATAAATAAATAGAAATATATTAAATAATTAAATAATAACTTAATTAATAATTATTAATCTTTATAAAACTTAATTATTAATTAAGAATGGATAAGCTACTAGAGATGAGAAGAAATAATTATATTATTCGCAATTTATTGGAATCTTAATACGGTTTGGTGTCACAATTGTGAAAATGAAATACAATAAATTCTGTTTTAAAATGGTTCGATCAGGTGTGTGAATTAATCAATAATAATTAATAATAAATCGAAATGAAATGATGTTTTTAATGATGTTTTTTTGCATTAACAGATAAAATTAGGATTATAATTTAAAATATTGTAAACTTATATATATTACTTAGATTGTATATATAACTCAATCATACTACTTCTACTCTCTCTAATACATAAAATAATCTCATATCTTAAAACATATTAAAACTTCATTCTTCTAATACTCTACTAAATCTCTTCATCTCATCTTACTCAATGGTCTCTCTTCATCTCTCGGTTCTCGTCATCGCTTATTGTTCATAGAGGGCGATACTACATATAAGACATACAGTCTCTCTGCTCAGATCGATGTAGTAACTCATACTCATAGATCATCTCTTCAAAATAAATTTATAGATGAATATTATTAAAGTATTTTGTGTTCAACAAAAAGAGAGTTACTCGATTTACACTAGAGTTTCATGCGTATGTATATATAATGTGAGTGGAAATTTTTTAATATTGTTCATAATTTATTATATGATGTCGATAAATTTACGAGGGTAATAATATGCTTTCGCTCACAATATGTGTATTATATTTGATTGATGTTAACTCGAATATAGACGTCGCAGTAGGTCGCATATACTACTCGATTCATTCTGAATATCTTTCTCTGGAAATAGAACAAGGTAGTTCTACGGCTCTATGATTCTCAGGAGAGTTACGGTTTACAATTGTGCCCTGTCTCTCTATATTCGTAATCGATTAGAAAACAGTTATATCTAAAGAGAGCCGTGTTCCTCACGTGTATATCGAGCCGTGCACAACATACCAATACAGGTGCATCATTAAAGAATAAATATTCTCCGTAAGCCGTTGTGTCCTCAGTCAGTCGTCTGTCGCTCTTATCGCTCCAAGAAGAGAATAACGAAATAAAATACTCCCAACAACATCGCCATCAATGGCTGGTTTTTGCCTCAGCCGTAATATTGCAGGGACGCTCAGGATAATGTAGATCAATTGGGCCCCCTATTTTCATCGTCGGCGTTATTCACTGTTCTGTTAGATATCGCCCTAAGATAAGGGAACGTAAACGGTGGGACGTGTATATATCAATATGAGGTAAATATATTATTTCAGGCATTTATAAAATCTAAAGAAAGATAACTCTCAAATAATGTTTACGCAATGTAGGATAGAAATGAGAGGAGGAGAATCGAATGGATTGTAGAAGAAGGAGGAGAGAGAAAGGAGAAGGGTAGAGCATTAAGATTGCGCAGGAGGATAGAGATAGAGAAGTTATATAATAAGGCGGAACGAGAGAGAGAAAAGGATGTCGAATAGATAATGTTAAAAGCCCGAGAATGACTCATTTGAGAGATTCATTCATTGTTCGTGTGCGAGTCATTGGTTGACTCGAGGCTGACTCCATTCTGAGTCAATTTTTGTACCTCTCTATTCGGATCTTCATGACAAAATGAATTTGAAGAAGAGAATTAATTGTATGAGGAGTAGTAGGGTAAGAAGAGGAAGTAGAATTTCTCTTCCTTTTAGAAGAAAGAGGAGAGATCTGGAGTAGTTAGTAGGTACACTACGCTAATATGCATACTACACATACAAGCACTCACCACATACACACAGTGATTACACACAACATACACACATTACACACAACACCACCCACACACACATCACACACCACGACACACACACACACCACGAACAGACACACGGAGGACCGAGACGAGAGTGAGATAAGAGAGTGAGAGGAGAGAGAGAGAGAGAGAGTGACTCTAGTATATGCAAAATATAAAAAGAAATCAATTTAATAATAATTATATAAGATAAAATTCCCTAATAATATATATATAATATATTAATCATTATACTATATATTAATATATATATTAATATATATATATTATATATATATATATATATAATATATATATTATATATATGTCCTTATGAGTTTCATGTTCAGGTTTTTTTTTTCTTTTTCCATATATTGTTATTATATTGATATTACTAACTCTCAATAATTTATCGAATATCTCTTCTATGTTAAATAAAAATATTTTAAATACCTTTAAAACAAATGATGATTATTCAATAAAATATTATACTATAATAATATATATATATATATATATATAATATACTGTATATATATATATATATATATTATATATATATAATATATTATTATATATAATATATCTATTACTTTATTTTTAAGCTCAATAGATTACGTTTGGTACAAGCTTACCTCTCGATAGACAGCTGAGAATAGACTCTACGTTAAAAGCATAAAATTTATAGTTATTAAGAAGAACCCGTAAAAAACTCCAGTATAGGTGAATAAAAAAAATTTTCCTCGCAAAGCTTAGTATCTATTCTAGTTTTAAGGTGATTATAAGTTATTACATCGTCGATCCATATATTATGATTTACAGGTTATAGGTTTTTTTGGTTCTTACCAATTTTTGAGTAGGGTTTTTTTTTTTTTTAAGGCCTGCTAGTTCAGGTTATGATTTGATAAATATTTGATTTAATTTTTTAAAATATATGATCCAATATAATATTGAAAAATAAATAAATCATAAAAAGAACGAATTATTTCCATCTCGATAACTAATTATTTAATCATACCATAATAATTTCTATTTCACGTCATATTAGCTGCTGAATAATATTATATTATATTGCTTATTTAATTTCTATTAATGATCATAATTGAACGCTTTTTTCTTTACTTTTTACTAATTATGTTTTAATATTTTTGTATATTATTTCATATTTCTTTCAAAATCTCATCATTTAATTAATTGATTTAGATATAATCATATATTATATATATACAAAATAACATATGAATAAATATAAAATGTTAAAATAATAATACCCTTATATTATATGAAATATTTTACAATATACTTTATTATTTAAAGAAACATATTTATATATATTAATAATAATATATTATATAATATATTTAATATATATATATTATATATATATATATATTATAATATATTATTATATATAATATATATTATATATTATCATATATATTATATATATATTATAATATTATATATATATATGATATATATATAACTCGAATATATGTATAAATATAGAGGGTAAAAAAAGTGATAATAACAAAACTTAAAAAATATGAAACATGTTAATAAAAATGATTAAGTATAAAATCTATAGATTAGACCTAAGACAACTGAGATAGTGCGTTATATAAATAATATACTAAATTGTATAAAACAATAGAAAAACAGTAGTGAAATCAATAATTATAATAAAAGATATGATAAACGAATTTAATATAATACTGAGTTGTCATTAACTCTGATGCTGTGAAAGAGGGATAGAATAAATCGCTCTCTTTTAAACGACGCCTTGCAAAAAATCAATAAAGGGCAAAAAGTAAAAAAAGTGATTGTGTGACGAAATATTATAATTGAACATGATAATTGCCTTCAAGTAAGTTTCTCTCAGTCACGTGATTATAAAATAGTTTAAAAAGTTGTTCACTTTTGCGTCGCGATAATCACTGTTTCCAACTTGTTTAAACAACATACCTAATAGAACTCTTTTTCTGTAATAATGAACAACATTTGAATAAATATCCCACTCTATTCATATTAAGTTATTATATTATTTGAATAAAATTTGATTTAATTATATACTTTTGCTTTCTTTTCTTTCCTTTTAGATCTATTGTGACTCTTTCTATTTAATAATAACTTTATTTAATTTAATATATAACATAAATGATAAAAAATTATAAATTCTACTCTTAATTATTTGAGAATTATGTAAATGCTCTTTATTACCTTAATTTATAATATTTTATTTATTTTAGATTAAATTTTATTATATATATAATTTATTCATCATATATATATATATAATATAAAATATATATATATATAATTATAATATTAAATTAATATATATTAATATATATAATATATTAATTATACATATATATATATTAATAATATATTATTATATAATATATATATATAATTATATATATTAATTATATATATATATATATAGTATATATAATAATATATATATATTAATAATATATTAATTTATATATATATAATATATAATATATATATATTATATATATTTAATATATCGTTTATATCTATTATATACCCATCATTCATCGTATACTATAATTGACGATAACTAGAAATATAGTAGATGAAGGTAATTTATTATGAATAGATGTGTACTCGAAAACGATTATTAAAGTAATCCTAGCTCAATATACCCCTCTACTTTTATAAGCCCTATGTTTACTAAGTAGAGGGGAATCTTTCTTAAGGTTAATTTATTCTTAACCTTTAGGATACGAATATGAATATTGAAAACACGAGCTCACGTTAGATATATATATATATCATAGTATATAATATAAATATTATTATATATTAATATATTATTATATAATATATATATTATTATATTATATTATATATATATATGGTAAGCTATCAGATTAGTTACTCTGTATTATACTGAATGTTTGCTAGAGGTTAATACAACACGTTCCACTGTATATTAATCAGATATAAATATAATGTTGGTTAGATAGAATATCTATAGCTAATAGAAGCGATATTAGTGTGAACTAAGATCTAAAGGTTTATTGACTATGATGTGCTAAATAATTGCATTATGAAATAAATATAAAATGTTAATATAAATACATATATATTTATATAATACTTATTAAATATATTTAATCATAACAATTTATTATTATTGTCACATCAATGCTTTGTTCCTGTTCATAGGTACATTTTATTCTTGCATAAAAATGAAATGTGATAGACTTAGTATTCTAGTTGGAATATTATAGACCTAACTATAACATATATCTAGTTCATATATATATCATAATCGCGCAAAATACCATAGCAATATAATCATAGTCTCCAATAAATCGCTCAAGTTTCCGGTGTGATATAAAGTAAACCGGCTAACTCTCACAAAAATAAAAATATTATTGTTTATCTGATTGTCTGACACCTCGCTACAAGGATTTAATTCCCTATGTGTCGAGAGTGTTGCTCTCAGTGCAGCTCACTCGGTGTGTCACCCCATAGATACTTTAACATGCGTGCTTAGTAGGTCTTCAGAAATTGACATTAGTTTTCCAAGTAGTTTGGACGTACTGTTTCTTTAGATACAGGCGTGTTCCAGTAAATATCATTTATTTATTTTTCTCTTATTGCAAGGGACTGAAAACTCAAAATTATAGATATATTTTGAGAAAAACGAAATTACTACTTATTTATTATTTCCTTGTTTTAGGTGAGCATCTCATAACCTATTTTACCCATAAAATTAATATCGTTTATATATATATTATCATAATTTAAACACAGGAACACTAAAAAAATAGAAGATAACTTCAAACTAATCGCACGCCCTGTGTATTGTAATAAAGAACGGCTCTCAATGTATTTTGCTACATCTGTGAGTAGATGTCATATTGCAGATGGGGTGAGAGAATATACAGCGAAAGAGGCAAATATTACTCGATCTAGATTATTTAATATGTAAAGGCAATGAATATTTCTTCGGTGTCATAGCTTGTGGAATATGCCATAGACATCGGAGACCAGAAGGATGAGTCATATGCGCTCACCCCTACACTCGGTCGTAGGCTGCATACCTGTTATAACCATACGGGTGTGTATGTACAGGATATTCTTACGATCAGTTGTAAGATGAGAAATCTGAGAGGTAATAGCGCTTATAAAAGTATCGTGACATAAATAGAGATATAAAGATAGATGGAAGAAAGCACACTTAAATTTGATGTGACTTTGTGTGGAGTAATATATTATTATAGGCTAGTAGGTAGCCAAAGAATTCACCACAGGTGACTGTAATTTTTTGGATTGCTAATGTGAAAGGTAATCATGCGTTAACAAGAAACTTTAAAATACTATTGTGAGTCATTTCCGTGATTTGGATAATCTCAGCAGTAGCGTTAACCTATGTACCACACTCTACCAACGTAAATATAGTTGATCCCCATCCAGTGTTTTCACTACACTCCCAAACTCTATATGACATTGTTGTATGAAATATATATGATTATATCCCAGTTTTTGTTAATACTTATATATATATAATAATATATATATTATATATTATATAATTAAAATCTAATTCTCTTATGCGCTTGAGATAGACCACGTGTTCATAGCTCAAGTAAAGAGTAAAGTGAAGAAAAATATGAAGAAAAAGAGTATTTTCACCCGATCACCTATCTATCTATGAACAGTTAACTCCCTCAGTGAAAAGAGTATCATGAATTTTAGTAAGAGAGTTTAAGTGTCTTCTCCAAGTTCTATTATTCTTGAGCTATTATTATTTTATTAAGTCATTCATTTATATCTTAAAAGAGTCTTTGTTATTTTAACTTCTCTATATGGTGTGATTATTATCCTCAGTGATATATTGATAAAATAACTTTTTTTATTTATTTCATGTGACATATGAGAATTATTATTATGTTTAGTTATTCTTTCTTCTACTTGTTAATTATAATTCTCATATTGATAGATGTAATTATTGATGTACTCTTGTATTGTGTATTGTTTTGTATATATTATGTGGATTATTGTTATGTAGATTTACTTGTTATTGATGCTTTTTTGCTCATAATTGGTGTTAAGTTGTTATTTTATCCTAATATACCGTCCTATGATAAGATTGGCGGATTTGTTATTATATGTGGATAGTTCAACGAGAATTGACTATTGATTTGATGTGTTGTGATATTTATTCTTAGTTCTGCTCTAATGAAGGTCTTAAATAGTATTAGCTCTCGAGATCCTCTTTAGTGCTCGCTATTATAATACGTGTTCAATCTCAGCTTGAAAATGTGAGATTAAGAGGAATATGAAATATTATGTGTTAATGTATCTTTATTCTTAGAGCTTAGATATATATGAACCATCCTCTCTGTTGGTCTTTTTATTATGTGCTGTTTTAATATTGTATGTATTATATTGTACTATCATTCTTATTTATACTATTTGTGGCTCTCAGTCTAATATGACTCGGTATTTATTTACTAAGTACCGTTATGTGTTTCTATATGTCTTATTGGGGATAGATATAGCAGATAAATAAGAAATTATATCCACTTTAGTGTATGATAAATATAAATTGTTGTATGGGTGACGATTATATGTTTTGTTTATGTGAATTCATTAGATTTTAGGGTGCCAATACTATTATTATTATAATATATATAAATTAACTTCATATTATAACTCGTAATTATATATTAATTTAAACTATTACTATTAGAACTAGTATTATTATTATTATTATAGTGTGTTGTATATTATATTATATAATATTATTATTATTCATCAACCTTTTCCATATCAAACTAGGACTGATGAAGCAATTTGTGAGGCCCTATAAGTGATCCAATATGATTTGTTAAATATTGTGTTCTTTCCAAATATATTATGTCTCTATGATTATTTTTTTCCTTAGGTGTATTATTATTTTGGTATGTTGTGAGAATATCTCAAAGATCTGGAATTCATTTATTTTAGCGCCCTCTCAAAATTTTTACTCGTGTTATTTATTATTCTAATTATTAATTATATCAATTCTTTTTAGTCATTGATTACTTATATTTCATTATAATTATTTCATCATTATAGTGGATCTTGATATATTTTAGTGAAAGCCATGTACTTGCATCTGGTTATTAGTTTTGTCTTGTTGTTCAGAACTTTATTTATTTTGTTATATATTTACTCTTATTGGACTATAACTTATATAAAATCTTGATCCTATATCTTTATTTGGTAGTGTAAACTCTTCTTAGTTTTATCAGTATAATATGACTTTTTCATTAAGTACTATTCATAAATATAATATTATTTGTGTTATTATTATCATATTGCTTATCAGTGATGCATAAAATGTTTCATCTTATTTCTATCATAGGTTACTCACTATTGTATTGATACTCTCTGGTGTTTATTATTACTCTGGATATATTATTATTTTTATCTCAATAGTGATTATGTATATTAGTGAGGGATGCTAATTTGGGTGATATGTATGGTTCATCTTAAATAGTTATATATCATAATAATTGAGTTTGAATTTGGTATATAATGTGAAATAGATTATATATATTACCAAGGAAGATTGGAGTTATTACTCTCACAAATGTATGGCATAAGTACTATTTGTTGGTAATGTACTTCATTTATATTATACTTTTGTGTGAATGTTGTTCTCTATCAATATTTTACTTGGATTCAACTACAGAAATTGGTCAATCATATAGACAGCGATTTGTGTATAATAGTGTATTATTTAATTGTGATTTTTCATGTTTAATCTTGAATGATATGTGTTTTAGATCCTTTATTTAGTCTAATTTTTTTATTTTAGATTACTTATAATTATATTTTTATACTCATTAATTTTATTTATGTAATTATTATATATCCTATATGTCGTTTGATCTTATTTTATTTACTTATACGTTTAATCTAATTATATCTATATTTTATATTATTTATTTTATTACTTATATTATTATTATATTATTATTATTATTATTAATTATTATTATTAATGTATTATTATTATTTTAATGGGTTACATTAATTTTTTGTTATTTAATTATCGTTATTAAATGTACTCTTTGTTTTTTCATTTAAAATAATTATTATTAATACATTTTATTAAAATAATTTGTTTGTTTTTATTTGATTATTTATTTTTTGTGGACCACATCGCTGTGATCTTCTTATAAAACTATACTAGTGCCTATGAATTTCTATATATGTGAAAGAGATTGATAAATCATATTCTCTGTGGTGAGGTGGTGTGCTATCACCTGTTTTATATCTCGCGTGGTTTAAATATTGGACTTTTTTCTCATTTGTATTTGCTCCGCCTAGTTATCTTTATCGTGTGTGCCTAGTTATAATCATTAATCCTCGATAGTTATAATTTATTGAGGTTAAGAAATTATCTCATACGTTGTCTCACCAACTATGAGTGACAAAAATAAATAATTAATACTAAAAAATAAAATATAAGGAAATATATCAATAAAACATAACTCATAAAAAAAATAATATATAAATAACATTATTAAATAATAACCTACAATTAATAAAATAATGCTAAGATTATCGAAGTAATAATTACACTAACTACATTACCCGTTTGGTTGACAGTCTTGAGAAGTTGGGAGGAAGCAGCTAAATAGCATATATATATAAAGATAAATTACTAGCTTATTAATAAATTATGTATCAAAGGAAAAAACGGTTGTGTTTTGTGAATAGGGCTATATTTTTTAATAAATAATGTTAGTATGAAAAATATTATATATTGACACAATTAAAAATTTCTAATATTTAATTAAATAATTATATTTAATAAAACTCTTCGTAGTTAAAACGGGATTATTTATTATAATTAAAGAACAAAAATATAGAAATAAATAAATAAATTAAAACAAAAAATCAAATTAAAACAAAAATGGCTTGATTGAGGAGCCATCAGAGTTAAGTTGTGGCTTTGTTTTATGAATAAACAATCTTTCGAGAATCCTTCGCTCAAACAAACCCGACGCCGGAGACAACATCTTAAAGCTTTCTTTTGAGTGTCATGACGGCTCTCTGTAGAATGGGTTCTAATAGCAGAATTCTCAGGTGAAGTTAATGGTCTGTTTGTTCTAAATGGAAGACCCAGATGCTTAGAAATCCTCAGCTGCAGCTGTAAGCCTGTCTGGCCTACATAACGAGCTTGGCAGTCCGCACAAGAATAAGAATAATTAGCCAAGGACCTCAAACAAGTTGGCCAAATATTCTTCATTCTGAAAAAAACTATTCATTTTAAAATCATTAACAGGTATGAAAATAACTTTATAAGATAGAAAATTTTAAGAAATTGATAATTGAAGGTTTTGAACGAGCTTCTGAGTGTTGGGACCAAAGTAAGGAACCTTTAAATAAATTACCTGCTAAAAACCGCTTTCATTATTTGCTTCCAGATTTGTTCAGTGTCAACTTGTTTACGTTTAACTGATTTACTTGCAGGCGCTCTTAAATACTTATCCTTATTCATATAAATACTTATCCTTGTTCACTTAACTTCTCACCCTTAATTCTTCCCACTTCCCACCTTTTCACTTTCCTCTCCATCCAAATTCCAAACCCCCATTAACTTAATTTTACATAAAACAACATAATGATCCGATAATCCCATTCCTAACCCCGTCACTGATTTAACATCCAACTTCAACATCCCCTTCTTCACCGACACAAAATCAATCATACTTTTCACTTCAATATCATCTATACCAACACCAACTCTGGCATACTTACGAATACTCTTGTGCTTAAAGAAAATATTACATTCACACATACCTCTCTCCTCACAGAAATCAATCACCTTCCTACCATACTCATTTTCTCAAGACATCCCAAAGCCATCTGTTATATATACCATCTCTTTTTTGATCACCTATCCAACCATTTAGGTCACTCAACACAATCAATCTGAAGCTCCTACTCACCCCATCCAAAACACCATTCAGATTATCCCATAAAATCTCACTTTCTTCAACATTACCCTCAGATGGACCATATGTCACAAGTCACAACCACACATACCTTGACCTTTTCAAACTTAAATTTAACCATTAGAATTCTAGTATTCACACAAACAGAAAATCTACTAGGATGAGCGATGCTGTTATCTACCCACTTATGATGCAGAATCCTACATTCCGTACCCAATTCCCGCGAAATTCGCTTGTGCAGACCCACAATATACTGCACTTATTCCCATACCACACCGGCACATACACATTCTCACACCACACCACTCATTTTCACCATAGCTCTATACCACAAGTCACTCATCAGAATTGCAACTCCTTCTTTCCCCTCTCATTATTTTCCACATCAACACACACACATTTCACACTGCACCACTCATTTTCACCGTTTTCTTTCATCTTTATCTTCAGTCACAAGCGAGCACAATCAAACTCTGCCCCTTTCTAAATACATCCATCGCCTATCTCCTCATTTTCCTCAACATCTTCATTTCCCTCCTGACTCTTATCGTAACTCATAACTGATATCATACCAATTTTCGCTGAAGATAGAAGTCCGCCTCACGGCGACCTTTCACGTCCTTTGAGGAATCGCATTAGCATTACCTAGCATAATAAGTATCATAGTGGTAGTGGGCAGCCAGCTCCATAAACCACCATCCGTCTCATAGCGCTTTTGCACACGCAGGACTATCACTAATGCTGTAGTGCATAATATCCCTTCCTCCTCCCATCTCTCT
>JABUQX010058507.1:10000-22500 GCA_015478945.1 Trachelipus rathkii
AGGAGATTTTATGTAATATTTAATTACAATTTACGGCATAGTGAATTACACTAATCCCAATACCCACAGATCACTAAAAACATAGCAAGCACATACAACAGAACAGTCTATCTTAACATAACAAAAATCACACTCTCTCTCATGCTTCCAGCAAAGAAAGTCCGCCCATCTGGATGCGAAACCACGTCCACGGTAGGTAGAATTTCCAAATGAGTTGAGCCTTAGCGGGGTTTGCATCAAGCTTAGTAAATAAACTTTGCATTATAATCCACTTGGTCAGGAAATACATGTAACAATTTCCCCTGACCAAAGACCCTACTATGAGGTAATGAACCTCCAAATTCATGGGATAGAGGTTCGGTGGCAATAAACTAACTAACTAACTAACTAACTATATAATATATATATATATTTATTATATAAATAATAAAGAATAAATTTTTGATATATAATTATATTATATATATTTTATATATATATATATATATATATATATATTATATTTATATAATGATTCAGAGCGAAGGGTTGGCGTGTGCATAATAAATACCTCTATAAGCATGATAAATCACGAAGCGACCATACTTTAATATATGAGTAAAGTGCGGAGACCGTAGTACTATTCCGACATTTACAACAGCATGCAATATATATAATATATATATATATATATATATATATATATATATATATATATATATATATATATATATATATTTTATTCTCTTTATTATATATTATATATATATATAAAATATATATTAAAACATATATATATATATATATATATATATATATATAATATATATATATATATAAGTTCCTCGGACTTTTATTACTCAGTATTACAGTATTGAAGTAATTATAATTTTAGTCGGGTTTTTTTTCAAGTTTTTTTTGCCTTTGCAAATAGCAGACTGCATATAAAAATGAATTATCTATATTCAACAAACGTTTTTGAGGTTTTGGGATTGAAAATTAAATACATATGTGAACGCAAATAATTACTTAAAAGAATAGTTATTTTCATAGTTATAAGTGTATAGTTATTTTCATAGTTATAGTTATAATTTATAGTTATAGTTATTTTCATAGTTATAATTTACCCCTTTCAAAATCCTCTGAGACCTTGTACTGATAGATAACTGTTTTATTTAAAATAGTTATGGGACGCTGAATCGGAAAAATCGGCAAGGAAATTTGTTAGAATCGGAAAAGAAAATTATTTTGGCGTAGTACGATGAATAGGAATCAGAATCAGCATTGAGAATCGGAAAAATCAGTATCTGAAGTTTTGGAATTTCTCAATCAGAATCGTAAATTATTTTGGTATCACCCCATCACCAATTTAAAATTTCGATTTTGGTGATGCAAAAGTTCAATTACTTTAGATATATAATAACCATTTAGGTGTTAGAGGATTTTGAAAGCACACCCGACTGGCAAAGATGCTTAACAAGGTTTTCATATTTCTTAACGGCAATCTTCCTTCCGATTCAAAATAGACAAACTTTTAGACATAACGATTTCGGTGTTACAGGATTTCGGCAATAAACCCGACGGTCAAACATACCCAAAAAAGATATTCATATTTCACCCCCTTTTAATTGTGTTCATGTTTTATTAAGTCATATAATAGTTGAAGACTTCTGAGTTTCTAAAATTCGTTCATTATTCTATATTCGCTCCTAACACTCCTTCAACAAGTGATGAAATCAATTACGAGAAGCAATTATGAACGAATGTAATTAACTACTACATTTCGTTAAAATAATTATATTATTGAAATTGAGTTAATTATATTCGAAAGCTTTGCAATTATAATTAATAAAAGGTAATTATAATTAAATTTCATACTGAACTGAAAACTTCAAGTGTATAATAAGGAAGACCAACTAGGTTTTAAAAGTAATAAGTTGCAGATATGAAACCTATTTTAAATCGTAAACTTATTAGTTATAAGGAAGATATGGAAGCTTATTTCGAAGATCGCATATGTACAGCTAGAGAAATTAGTTCCTGAACAGTTTTCTTTTCAAATATTTTAATCATATGAAATTATGTTTGCAACCATAATGCAAACTATAGTGTTGCATTGACAACGTGAATTGCTAGGTAAACCTTTATCTTTTATTGTCATTTCAACACAATAGTTTGCATCATGGTTGCAACCATAAATTCAAATTATTAAAATATTTGAAAAGAAAACTGTTCAGGAACTAATTTCTCCAGCTGTACATGTGAATTGTGCTTCCTTACTAGAAGGAACGGGATTGTAGTAAATTGTCGAAGGATATTTTGATCTGAGACAGATTTTACCCCTTACTGTAACCCATAGACTCTCAAACCTATTTCGTCTAACGCCCACTTTGAAAATCAATTATTTTTCAGCGCCCCCCCAATTTTTTTTTACTTTATCAAAACTTAAAAACCACAATGGATATTATATATATATATATATATATATATATATATATATAATATAAATATATAATATAATATTATTTATATTTATAATATATATATATATATATTATATATTATAATATATTAATATATATATATATATATTATATATATATATAGTATAAATAATATTATAAAAGAAATATGAACTAAAATTACTAATAACTTAACATCCCCCCCCATTTTTTTCTGAGCCTTACCGGCCCCCTCTAGGCCTCCAGCGCCGCACAAAGGGGGGTTATCGCCCACTTTGGAAACACTGCTGTAAAATCAGCATTTATTGCTAATGCTGTAGATTTTTCTCCTTTAAAATATAAAGACCTTTATGGGGAAGCCTTCCAATTTCACCTAATTAGATTTAATAGGACTGTAAAACCATATTATATTTTAACTTTACTGAATAAAATTAGAAATGTAAATTTGAACTCAGTAAAGAAATTAAACATATAAGTGAGATAATCAAAAGTAGTAGGGCGGTGATATTGCTCGCCCACTCTTTTACCCCATCTTACCTTGACCTTTTTGACCTCTTTTACCCCACCCTAAAAATTTGGGCAAACCGTATTTTTATGAAGCCCAAATTTTTTTACTGACTGACCTTTTTGGGCCTTTGACCTTTTTGGGCCTTTACTTTTTGGGGCTTTACCTTTTTTGGGCCTTTACCTTTTTGGGACTTTACTTTTTTCGACCAACCTTCGGTCTTCCATGGGTCAATTTTGGCCCACGGTATTTTTTGAGAACCCTAATTTTTTGAGAACCCTAATTTTTTGAGAACCCTAATTTTTTGAGAACCCTAATTTTTTGAGAACCCTAATTTTTTGGGAACCTAAATTTTTGGCGACCCTAATTTTTTGGCAACCCTTGAAGAAGGGTTGCGCAATGGTTGCGTCAGCAACGCGTTGTACGTTTACCCCTAATTTTACGCCCCTAATTTTTTCGACCGTGGGCCATTTTTGCCCACGGTAAATTTTTGATCTTCCTTTAGGGGCTTAGCCCTTTTTGATGTCGTTTAACCTTGTTTGACCATGATATTTCGGCCTACACTTTGATCTTCCATGGGTCATTTTTTTGCCCACGGTAATTTTTGGCTACCTTTGGGTCTTCCATGGGTCATTTTGGCCCACCGGACTTTCGAACAACCCTTTGGTATTCCATGGTCAAACTTTTTGACCCACGACGTAATTTTGATCTTCTTTAGGCGGCTTAGCCTATTTTTGATGTCCTTACTTGTTTGACATCGATATTTCGGCTTTTACTTGCCATATCCGTGGGTCACTTTGACCACGGTATTTTTTGTTCCTTCCTTTAGGGCTTAGCCCGTTTTTTTGATGTCTTGTCCATTGGTTTGAAACCCATGATATTTGCCTTTGGACCTTACATATCATGGGTCATTTTTGACCCACGCTAACTTGATTGCTTTGATGGGTTCCCAAGCACCGTAAGGAGTATCTAGTGATGTTCTATTAGTGTTCTATGAGTATTAGATGAGTGCCAGGTGAGTGCCGGGTGAGTGCCAGTGAGTGCCAATGAGTGCAATGAGTGCCAAGTGAGTGCCACATAGTGCCAAGTGAGTGCCACTAGTTTTGCAAGTGAGTGCACATAGTGCCAACTGAGTGCCATTTTTTCAAGCCTTTTCTAGCCTCCCCTGAGCCTAGAATAGCCCTAATATGGGTGTCTACTCCTAGGTAATAAGGTATGAGGAATCGATTGGTGTACATTACAAGCTTGCTAGAATGGTTCCTACTATGAGTTAGTATTTTATAACACTTATATCACTTACTCTCCATAAGACACTTAATTAAACAATATACACTTACCTCCACACCCACACACAGGTACACTTACACTTACACATACACACACTCGATATTTTGATGCTAGCAATTAATGCCTCAGCAATTGATGAACTCAGCTTAATGCTCAGCATTTGATGCTCAGCATTAAATCGTTGCAAGCATTGATGCCTCAAGCTTCTGAAAGGTTCATTTTGATACATCTATAATTGATATTCAATCTTTGATGAAATACCTTTGAGGCTCATTCTTCCACAAATCATAGAACAAGGAGTTATATTAATGTTTCAGTTTCATAAGCTCCCACTCAGGGCGAGCAGCCCCTCCCCGAAGGATGTGAGGCCCGCACCACAGGTGCGCCCGCCGCGCGAATGAAAAATATATACTCTATAAGTTCATTCATTTTTCATTTCATAATTAACATCTTTCAAAAGAATATTCGTTTCAAATATACTACGAGTCCTTCATTTTTATTATTTCAATATTAAACATTTTTATTAAAAGCATTTTTACGATCCTAAACTGTAAATCATTACAGACCTATTATTTTACACATATATAATTTTTAACATTATTTTTACTTAAATACTTTCTACTTAATACTTTTTATTATTAAATTTTTTAAAATTGTTGAAAAAAGAAAAAAATTCAGAGTGTCTGATATATAAGCATTTTATTTTACTACAATTTGTAACGAATTTCATTTAGAAAACATATACTTTACATCCTTACAGCAGTAAAGCAGTAAAACAATAAGAGGTGTTATTACCTAACACCTAGGGGATTAGTAAGGCCTTTGTTTTCTGCTTTACTGCTTTAACTTTCTGCTTTACTGCTTTTAACTCATGTTTTACTGCTTTAATTTCTGCTTTACTGCTTTAACTCATGTTTTAGTGCCTTTAAATCTCTGCTTTACTGTTTTACCTCTCTGCTTTACTGTTTAACTCATATGTTTATTCTGGCTTTAACTCATATATTTATTACATTTGTTCTTTTTTTATATTTTTTTATTTTGTTTTTAAATACTTTTTTATTTATTATTCTATTTTTATTTTTGTTTTAACACCTTTTTTATTTTTAATTTGTAATGTAAGATTAAAAACAACACAAGAGTTTCGGTTATATAAACATTTTATTTAATAATATATATGATTTTAATTAAAAAACATATACTTTTACATACCTTAAGCAGTAAAGCAGTAAAACCATAGAGGTGTATTACCTAACACATAGGGGATTAGTATGCCTTTGGTTTTTTAACTGCTTTACTGCTTTAACTTTCTGCTTTACTGCTTTAACTTCATGTTTTACTGCCTTAACTTCCTGCTTTTACTGCTTTAAACCAATGTTTTTACTGCTTTTAATCTCTGCTTTACTGGTTTTACTCTCTGCTTTACTGCTTTACTCATATATTTATTAACATTATGTTTTTTTATATTTTTTATTTTGGTTTTAATACTTTTTATTTATTATTTCTATTTTAATTTTTGTTTAAATACTTTTTTATTTTATTTTTATGTAAGAATAAAAACACACAGAAGTTTCGGTCATATAAACATTTTATTTTAATAAATTGGTACGAATTTTGATTAAAAACATATAACTTTACAACCCTTAAAGCGTAACAGCGTAACCATAGAGGTGTTATTTACTAACCCTAGGGGTTAGTATGCCTTGTTTTACTGCTTTACTGCTTTAATTTCTGGCTTTAACTGCTTTAACTCATGTTTTACGGCTTTAACTTTCTGTTTTACTTTTTACTTTCTGCTTTACTGCTTTAAGACTTTCTGCTTTACTGCTTTAACTTTCCTGCTTTACTGTTTTTAACTTTCTGCTTTAACTTTTTTAAACTCATATATTTATTAACAATTAATGTTTTTTATTTTGTTTTAATACTTTTTATTTTTATTTATTATTATTTTATTTATTTTTATCTCATTAATTTTTATATTTATTATTCTTAATTTTTATTATTTTTTTATTATACTTTTAGTTTATTTACTTCATGCCTATTGTTTATTATTAATTTAGAACACACTACACACACACACACACACACACCCACACACACACACACATACACTTACACTTATACACACATTCACTATACACCTTATACCGCATTCACTATGAACTTACATTTACCATAGACCCTTACATTTACACTTATACACATGTGGTCACACACAACCGCACACACACCACACACACACACACCACCTTCCACTTATACACACATTACTAATGATATTATACACACTTCACTATGAACTTACATTTGTCCATAGACACTTACATTTAACTTAAACTCACACAGATTTACTTACACTGACACAGATTTACTTACCTCACACAGATTTACTTACACTCAAGCACAGATTTACTTACACACACAGATTTACTTACACTTGCACACAGATTTACAACACACACACACACACAACACACACACACACCCACGCACATTCACTTACCATATAAGGTATAATTTATTAAAACATTTTATGTTTTAATTTTAAAGGAAAATTATATTACTCATTCAAATACAACTAAAATTATTTCAAAGTTTCTTAAACTTCTATAATAAATATCAATCATTATCTTTGAACAAGAATTTATTATATTATAACTGTTAATACTTTTTGTTTATAAATTTTTATAACTATCAAGATTTAAATAACTTTACTAAATTTTATGAAATTTTATTAAAAACATATATATTTACGTACCTAAAAGCAATAAATCAGTAAGGTGAGCCCCTAGCACCCCTCTACACACCAAGCTATGCCACGTTTTGTTTTCTTGACTTACTGCTTTACATCTTCTTTAGCCATGTAAATATGTATATAAAATAACAAAAATAAGTTTCTTCTCTGCTAACATAACATGTATTTTATTAAAATCATTCTAGAGTTTTTATTTAAAAATAACAATTATTCACTTACATTTATATTACTCACTCGATGTTAACTTTTAAAATATTTCAAAGTTTTTTAATATTGGTTTTCTTTATTATTATTTTATATCGATGTACATTGACAATCCATCACGAGAACACAACTACCCGCCACTCTTACAGATACCGAAACTGAACTCTCTCTCCTGTAAACATGTGTTGAAAATAACTAACTTTACGGTCTAAATTTAGGAAATCTTTTTTTGTAACCCGGGGCGATTTAAGGATAATTCCGGTCACAATATATTTCAAACTGACCTTTTTCCGTAAAATGTGGTGCATAACTACGTTAGGCTTAAATTTAGGCCTAAATTTAGGATAATCCTTTTTGTAGACGGGCTAATTTAAGCCTAATACCAGGTCAACAGGTAATTCCCAGTATAGGCAAGAATCATTGTTATTATTCTTTTTATAAATTATTTCAAACTGAAACCTGCTGGATCGGTAAGATCCTTTAAGAAAGCAGTAAAAAGGAAATGTTTTCCTTACTTGTGATTGGTCGTGGTAATCCTTATCTCTATAACCTCGTATGTCATTGGTCGAGAATTATTTTATCGGCTTTTTGAAAATTAACTTTGTTCTTAAAACTTGTATTTGAGCAGGTTGTGTGTTTTATTTCTTTTAGACCCAAACTTATTTTGAATGTAGTCATTTTAGCTTTAAGCGGTGCACAAGTATCTTATTGTATTAAAAGTGTTTATTTTTACTAAGTGTCTATCATATTTATAATAAATATACATTGAGGAATATTATTAATTTCACTAGAATAGATAATAATTAATTCACTAGTTCATAGCTAACACCAGCTCAGCAATGAGCCCACCCGCAAGGCAGCCAACCGCACCCGCTGGCTGCGTCCGCCGCGTCCCACCGCCGCCGCGTACCCTGCCGCCGCGTGCGCCCATGCAGGCGCAATAATTTCTGCGTTTCGCGCCGCCGCGTGCGCCCGAGGCGCAATAAATTTCCGCGTATACGAACCGCCGCGTGCGCCCGTCAGCCGCAATATTCGCGCGATTATTATTTAGAACACACTACACACACGCCACATACACAACACACACACACACCACACACACACACACTTCACATATAACGTATATTTATTAAACATTTTATTTTATTATTATACTTAGTGTTATTTAACTTCATGCCTAATTGTTATTATTATTTAGAAACACCCATACACACACCCACGCACACATACACACACACACACACTCAACACACACACACACCAATTTATTCTAATATTTATTAAAAAACATCTTAATTTTTATTATTTACTTGTGTTATTTACTTATGCCTAGTTGTTATTATTTTTAGAATACACATGCACACACTCACCACACACACACCACACACCACACACACACCCACACATACACACTTACACATACGCACCCACCCACTCGCTATTTTGATCCCTCAACTTTAATGCCTGATATTTTGATATCTCAACTTTGATGTCTCAGTTTTGAAGCCTCAACTTTGATGTCTCAGTTTTGATGCCTCAACTTTGATGTCTCAGCTTTTGTTGCCTCAACTTTGATACCTCAGCTTTTGATGGCTCAGCTTTGATGCCTCAACTTTAATAACTTAGCTTTGGTACCTTCTCAGCTTTAGTGGTTCATCTTTTGATGACTCATCTTTGATGGCGTCATCTTTGATACTACCTATATTGATGATTCAGCTTATAAGCAGTTACATTTAACCTAACGACACTTACACTTACACTTTACACACATACCATATATATCTTATTACACCATACGCACATACACATAACACTTAGTTCGCCATGCACTTTACACTCACCCCAACACAATATATATATATTATATATATATATATAATATATAATATATATATTATTATTATATAATATATATATTATATATAATCTATATATATATATAATATATATTTATATATATAATATATATTTCATTTTCGCGCGGGAATATTGCGCTGCGGGCGCACGCGCGTCGGATACGCGAATTTGCGCTGCGGGCGCACGGGGCGGCGGGCGGGAACGCAGATATTGGCGCCCTGCGGGCGCACGAGCGGCGGGCGGGTACGCGCGGCGGGGACGCGGCGGGACGCACCAGCGGGTGCGGGGGTGGCTGCCTTTGCGGGTGGGGCTCATGCTTGCAGCCCTGGTGCGTTCAGCTTGAACTACGTGACTCTACCATATCTCTCTACCCTTACTACGTGAACCATCTAATACATCTATTCCTCAATGATAAGTATCTCCTATTATACCAATCTGATATACACCTTAGTAAACAATAACACTTCTTAATACACCACTCAGCATAACTTGTGCCACGCGCTTACACAACGCCTCAAACATGACTATACTTTTCAAAACTGCCAGATTTGGGTCCTCAAAAGACTCACTCACACCACACCACACCATGCTAAATCAAGTCTTAAAGACACCACGTTTTTTCCAAAAAGCGCGTAAATACATTCCCCCGCACAATCACCATACGCAGGCTTCATACTACGAAGATAGGATTACCCCCACGACCATCACACCGTAAGCGCCAACACTTCTCTCCTTCCCCCTTCACTGCCTCTAAAACGGTCCTTTAACCGACTCCAGATGTCTTCAAGTCTGCCGAAATATACTTTACTCAAACAATACACTACACTACACAATGAATTCCCTTCGTCTCATACGGGCAAATACCTTCTTGACCTGCGTCTTCAGGATTACAAATTCGCCGCTCTACAAAGAAGGATTTCCCTAATCTTGGCCTAAATTCTAGGCCTTAATGCCTCAGCTCCTATTCCCGCCACCACTTTCTCACTCCAGCACCAGGCTCAGTTCTCGAACTATACTTTGACTGGAATCATTAGGCCCCTTAAACCTCGCCCGGTTACACAGAAGAGTTTTATTCCTAAATCGTTAGACCTAAGTAAGTTATTTCACCACCACTTTCCTGACAGCAGAGAGAGAGTAGTTCGTATCTGTCAATGGCCAGTGCGGGTGCTTGTGCTTTTCTCTGTGATGATTGTGTCCAATGTCACACTCGATATATAATCATCATAATAAAGAAAACCCGAATTATTTAAAAAACTTTTGAAATATTCTTTCGTTAACATCGAGTGAATAATATAAATGTAAGTGGATAATTGTTATTTTTAAATAAAACTTTACGAATGTACTTTTTTAATAAATCACATAGTCTATGTTAGCAGGAAGAACTTATTCTTGGTTATTTTTAATACTATATTAAATGGCTAAAGCATGATGTAAAGCAGTAAGGTCAATGAAGAAAAACGTGGCATAGTCTTGGTGTAGAGGGGTGCTGGGGCTGGCCTTACTGATTTATGCTTTACAAGAGTAAACCGTAAAATATATGTTTTTATAAATTCTCATAATTCCTTGTAAAGTTATAAAGTTATAAAGTTATAAATTTATAAACAAAAGTATTAACAGTTAATAATAAATTCTTCTGTTATGTATAATGTTTGATTTATTATAGAAGTTTTAAGAACTTTGACAATAATTTTAGTTATTTTTGAATGAGTAATATAAATGTACGTGTTTACTTAAAAACATAAATGTTTTTAATAAATTATCGTTATATGTGTAAGTGAGTGTGCGGTGGGTGTGTGGTGGTGTGTGTGTGTGTGTGGTGTGTGTAAATCTGTGTGCAGTGTAAGTAAATCTGTGTGTGTAGTAATTGTGTGTGAGTGTAAGTAAAATCTGTGTCAGTGTAAGTAAATCTGTGTGTGAGTTGTAGTGTAAATGTAAGTGTCTATGGACAAATGTAAGTGTCCATAGTGAATGTGTGTATAGTGTCATAGTGAATGTTGTGTGTGTGTGTGTGTCGTGTGTGTGTGTGTGTGTGTGTGTGTGTGTGTGTTGACCGAAATTGTGAATAAGTGTAAATGTAAGTGTCTTTGGGTAAATGTAAAGTGTCATAGGGAATGTGTGTATAAGTGTCAATGTGAAGTGTGTATAAAGTGTAAGTGTCTTGTGTGTGTGTGTGTGTTGTGTGTGTGTGTGCTGTGTGTGTGTGTGTGTAAATGTGTGTTCTAATATAATAACAATGGCATGAGTCAATAACACTAAGTATACTAAAATAATAAAAATAAATAATAAAAATACTAAAAATAAATCAAAAAAAATAAGAAAAAAAAAAATCAAAAATAAAAATAATAATAAAATAAATAAATAATATAAAATACAATAAAAGTATTTAAACAAAATAAAAAACATATGTTAAATAAATATATGAAGTTAAAGCAGTAAGCAGAAAGTTAAACAGTAAAGCAGAAAGTTAAAGCAGTAAAGGCAGAAAGTTAAAGCAGTAAAGCAGAAAGTTAAAGCAGTAAAACAGAAAGTTAAAGCGTAAAACATGAGTTTAAAGCAGTAAGCAGAAAGTTTAAAGCAGTAAGCAGTAAAACAAAGGCATACTATTCCCCTAGGTGTTAGGTAATAACCCCTCTATTGTTTTACTGCTTTACTGCTTAAGGTTTCAAGTATATGTTTTTAATAAAATTTCGTACAATTTTATTAAAATAAAATTTTATAGACGCGAACTCTGTGTGCTTTTTATTCTGACATTACAAATTAAAATAAAAAAGTATTAAAACAAAATAAAATCAATAATAATAATAAAAAGTTTAAAACAAAATAAAAAATATAAAAGAAAACATACTGTTAATAATATATGAGTTAAAGCAGTAAAGCAGAGAGTTAAAACAGTAAACCAGAAAGTTAAAGCAGTACATGAGTTAAAGCCGTAAAGCAGAAAGTTTAAGCAGTAAAACATGAGTTAAAGCAGTAAAGCAGAAAGTTACAAGCCGTAAAGCAGTAAAACAAAGGCATACTAATCCCCTAGGTTTTAGGTAATAACACCTCTATTGTTTCTACTGCTTTACTGCTTAAGGTATGTAAAGTATATGTTTTTAATAAAATTTCGTCAATTTTATTAAAATAGATGTTTAGTAATAACCGAAACTTGTGTGTTTTTTTCTTCCATTCAATTAAAATAAAAAAGTATTAAAACAAAATAAAAATAGAAATAATAAATAAAAGTATAAAACAAATAAAAAATATAAAACGAAGACATAATGTTTAATAAATATATGAGTTAAAGCAGTACAAAACAGAGAGTTAAAACAGTTAAGCAGAAAGTTAAAACAGTAAAGCCCCAAAGAAAAGGGAAAAAAGTTAAAGCAGTAAACATGAAAGTTAAAGCAGTAAAGCAGAAAAGTTAAAGCAGTAAAACAATGAGTTAAAGCAGTAAAGCAGAAAGTTAAGCAGT
>JABUQX010058507.1:32500-37257 GCA_015478945.1 Trachelipus rathkii
TATAATTGTATACAATTATTGTAAAAAAGTATGACTGTGAAATGGTTCAAGTAAAAATAGGTCTGAGTCACCTTCTATCCTGCAACTATAGTCCAATTTTCCAAATAAACATAAACAAACTTGAACCAGAAAGTAGGAAAGTAAACTATTTATAAGATGGTTAGATGAACGTGATATTTTAGTTCTATATAATTGATAAAAGCAAAGGTTAAATAGCTTTAAAGCTGAAGGTAGATATAGTTCCATAAGAGTAATTCGAATTTTAACAGTGAGAGGTAAGGGTGGAGGGCCGGTTTCTTCCATCTCCTAATCTAGCTTTTGAAATGTATGGTTTTAGCTGCAGATTCCTAAAAAAATATTTCAGGCTTCAGTTTTAATAAAAAAAAAATATTTTGACTCAAGGACAAATGAACAAAGGCAAATAAACAAATTTCATGAGGAGAGACTAAAAAAATAATTAATTATGAAGAACATTGAAAAATAGATTACATTAACAGACTCCCCATAAAAAAAATAATTATCAAAAGGAGAAGGGTAATCTATCTCTTACGATTCTTGCCTTATGGTTACAGGAAAGTCACAGCAAAAGGCTAAAAGGTAAATTCTCAACTTGAGCCAGCAGCAATTGACCCATCGAATAGATACAAATATCATTAATGTTAACTGAAACTTATTAATATTTAACCATTTAGAGATTGTTTGATTTGAATAATCAATGATTTATACCAAATCTTAAAAAGATAATAACACAAATCATTCCACAAGACTGCTGGAATCATTAGTTCCGAAGAACCCTAAACAATAGAAGTAACAAAGAACTCCTACCAAACTCAAGAGGAACTCAGAAGGAAACTTCAATATCATAGAAGTGACGGAAGAAAAACACTGAAAGACCAGACCTAACATCAACCATGCTTGAAACCATACATTTGGTTACTCTCACTACTCTGTAACAACTTTCGCTCAAAAATGATTGGGCTTCTTCATCAGAGTGGGGATTAAATTATTATTTACCAGTGACAATTTGTGTGACAGACGTCGCATCTAATTTAATTACCCATTTAAGCAGAGGCAATGGATCAGGTACCGGCAGCTGTGCAGTGTGCAAAGAAAAGAGGAAACGTGAAAAAAAAAAAAAAAAAAAAAAAAAAGCTCCAGGGAGACATGTTCTCCCATTTGGAAATGGGGAGAAAGGACGTAAAAAAATCCCTTGAGTACTATATCATACCAATGCACGTGAATGACATTAATCGATATCCTTAACTTTATATATATAATATATATATATATATATATATATATATATACTATATATAATATATATATATGCTAATATATATACTACTATATATATACTATATATTATATATATATATATATATATATATATTTATATATATATATATTCAGCTATATATTAATATATACTATATATATAATATATCATATATAATATATAATTATTTATATAAATATATATATTGTGATGCAGGTACATCGATCCCGCATCCGACATTATAAGATCCGCATCCTGACATCCGCATCCGCGCTTTGCCCTGCCGGATGTTGCGCGGATGTTTTTATTGTCGAGATTTGATAAGAATTCTTATACATAAAATACTTAAGCAATGAATCTGAAAAAGACAAATGAAAATGTAATGAGTTTGAAAGGAATTCAACATAAGGCTTGATATTCCATATCCTAATGTTATCAAAGACATTCCAACTCGCTGGATAGTACACTTCATATGATGGAAAGAATCGTATTGCTCAGAGAACTTCTTGCTTCGTACGCCAGTTTCATATTCCAGGAGTTAACAATCCTTTTACTATATGGAAAAATGACATATAAGTCACAGCTGCATTAAGCTAATTGAAACCATTTGAAAATGAAATACCAAAAAAATCAGCGCCTCTACAGCTTCTGTTCCCGATGTAATACCATTAAGCTCAACGCTAAGGAAGCATTTGAACCATCTTCAAATAAATATGATGACGGTTTAAAAGAAATGAAAGATGTAATTAACTAGAGGTAGAAAAACGCTTTGGTTCTTGTGGAAATTAATGACGCTTCATACTATATTGCAACTTACTTAGATTCCCTTTATAAAGCAAGTTTTTTTTGTAACGATATTATAAAACAGATAAATCGTTACTTTGTGTTGCAGTTGAAAACTTCAATCCGAAAAGTCTATTAATTTCGCACACATTAAAAGGAAAAAAGCGAAATCTAATCTACAGAACCACCTTCTACAAGTAAATCAATAACAGATTCACTGGAACAAAATCTCTACAGTCCAGTAGTGATGAAGAAAAAAACACATGCGATGAAGATATCGAATGTAGTGCAAATGATTGAAAACAACTATCACCAAGAAAAACGATTAGATTCAATGAATGATGCATCAGTTTGGGGTGGAAAGTTACAGACAAAATGTTTACCATGTTGAGTAAAAATCTGCCGGAATTCAATACGAACAATCTATTAATTGGCCCATCCATTAAAAGGAAAAACATGAAATATACAGAACCAACCTCTTCTACAAGTAAATCAACAGATTCACTTTTAAGAATTTTCTACATCCAGTAGTGATGACGAAACACACGCATTATCAAAAGATGTAGTGGAAATGATTGAAAATTATCACCAAGAAAATGACTAGATACAATCAAATGCGATCCTATCCTGGTGGAGTGTTAATTAAGCAAAAGGCAAAATGTTTACACCACGCTTAAGTAAACTTGCGGAAAATCTGGCCTGTCCTCCCACTGTGTTCCAAGTTGAGAGAGTATTCTAGCAATGCTGGGCTATAATGACGAAAAGAGAAACAGACTCTCGCAGACAAAGGGAGAAAAGCGCAGAAAAATTGATGGTCTCTCAAGCACAACATTCATATTTGAATTTCATGCAGGGGCAAAAGTATTATATTCATACAGTATAAATCTCTTTCATTAAGGTCGGAGTTAGGGAAGAGGTTGAGGGGTCCATTTGAAGTTGGGTCCGTCAAAATCCTTGAGTAACATAATTATTATGAATATATTGTGGCTAAAACTCGATATATACTTATATATATATAATACTATAAATATATATATAACTATATTATATATAGTATATAACTATATATATATATATATAATATTATATTATATAATATTTATTATATAATATATAATATATATATATTACCTATACTATTCCTTGAAATGACTAGCGCATCGCATCCTAGAGCATCCGCGGAACTGTTTAAATCAAACATCCGCAGTCTCGCATTCGCGATCGAAAAAAATGAACATCTGAGCATGCACTTAATTATATATAACTATATATATTATATATATTACTATTATATTATATATATTATATCTATAATATATTTTCATATATATTTATATATATATATATATATTAATATATATTTATATATATATATATATATATATATAATCCTATATTAATACGAATTTTTAAAGTTTTTCGGCTAAAAATATAACAATTTCGCTTCCAATTCTAAAATATATGATAATTTTGCCGCCGTAGTTATAATAAAGTTCAACTGTGGTCGGTTCGAGTCTTTGTGTCTCCTACAAGTCTTCACTAGTTGGTACACGTGTCTGTACATCAGAAGTGTTTATGATTGTCATTCTGTACGGTTATCGGGTAATCTAGTGGTCATTGTGATTACTTCGTTTAGAAGATAAAGTGGAGCATATTATTTACTATCTCATATAGGCCTAAAGTGGATTCATACGATAAATTCAAGTATTGTTTTTCTTTTTTTATGTGATGAACATGTTCAATAGTTTTGATGTTTGGGGCTTAAAGATGTATACATTTTTTACATATTCGTGAAGTTCTGATAACCAAACTCTAGTATATATATATATATATATATATATATATATATTATATATATTATATATATATATATATTATCTATAATAACTATATATATATACTATTAATATTTCTAATTATATGGTTCAGCTTAATATATATATATATACTACTATATATATATATTATATCATATTTTATATTTTATATATATATTATACTAAATACTTATACTATATATATATATATAATTATATACTATAATATATTATATATAAAAATAATAATAATATAATATATTATACATTAATATAAGAATACAATATATATATATTATATATATATATATCTATTAAGACCAGGTGCTAGGTTACTGATGTAAACAATCAAAGGTTTCTTGTGTTTATCCGGTATTCTATGTTTGAACACTGGTATGTGGGATCTTTCATACATTAATAATGATTATTGCAGTTAAAACAATTATTTATACGTAATGAATATATTAGTATAGTAAATTAAACACACTCGCTCATATATATACTATCTACTATATATATATATATATATATATATAATAATCAATACTACATATACATATATAATATATAATATATATATATATACTATATATATATATATATATATATATATATATATCAGTTCGAATCTAAATAATAATAATAATAATATAATAATACATAATAATATATAATAATAATAATAATAATATATAATAAATAATAATAATAAATAATATAATAATATAATAATATATTATTAATAATAATAATAATAATATAATCAAATATAATAATAATAATATAATAATAAAATAATAATAATAACTTAATAATAATATAATAATAATCCAATTACGCATTCTTTGTGGTCAATTGGGATTTTATGAGACGAAACAAAT
>JABUQX010058508.1:0-20000 GCA_015478945.1 Trachelipus rathkii
GAGAGAGAGAGAGAGAGAGAGAAGACGATTCGAGAAGTGAGTGAGATAGAGAGATGAGAGAGAGAGAGAGGAATGAGAGAGAGGAAGATGTAGAGAGAGAGAGAGGAGTATGAGTATATTATTTTCTTAATATTTTGCTAAATTTAATTTAAAAAAAAGATTTTATTAAAACTAATTTCTGATGGAATAAAATTATATATAATGTAATTTATATTCCAGTGGTGAAATATAACATACTTTATTTATATTACAAGTTAGGCTAATATGAAAATATATAGATCTCAAATATTATTCATTATATTTATAATAACATTTTGTCTATGGATCGAAAAATTACCCAATTTATACATATAGTACGTACAATAGAATATATTTTTCTTATGAAACTTTAAAAAAAAAAATAAATAAAAAAAAAAAAAAAAAAAAAAAAAAACAAAAAAAAAAAAAAAAAAAAAGTGAGTTTAAAATGCAGACTTTCTGATAAAAAAAATTAATGAAGTCTCAAATATTACTATCTTCAAGAGAATTTTAACTATATATATAGGTACATAATATATATTATTATGCCTTCTATATTTATATTTAATTTTTTTATTAATGCAAAACGTTCTTTAAATATATATGAAGTTTTATTTGGTATTAAAGGTTTATTCTAATATTTTCCCATGCAACTTACATATGTATATAGGGTCGGAAGTTACGGAGAGGAGTGAGCTGAGGAGCCCCTGTATGACAAAATGTTCGTTTATATTGACTATGTTAACCTTCCATGTTCTATGTTCGCCCACTATGAAAAAATTTAATATTTCTACTAGGCCTCGCTATTTTAGCATATCCAAATTTGATGCCTATGATACCCGCAAAAAATAATTAAATAACCCATCTTATACTAATACCATATATTATAACAGTACCTACCAAACTACTAGCCTTATTAAACCTATATGCTCAAACCCTAACCTGACTATATAACCTAACATATAACCTTATACCCATTATAACCTAACCTATAACATTAATTAACTCTATAACCTAATAACCTATAATCTCACTATAAAACCTTAACTCATAAGCCTTAAACCTATAATACACCTATAACCGTATAACCTACCTAATACTAAATATAGCGTTAAAATAATAACTATATCACACCTCATAGCTCACTACATACTATATTACCTATAATATACCTGCTACCTAGCCTTACTACTAACTATATACCTATAAATATATATAATCAGTTTTAAATTGGCATACTGGTGGCAAGGAACTTGTTTTGCTCTGTTGCAACGGTATATATATATTTTCATTATTATCTGCAGTGTTTGCGGTCCTTTTTCCAATTTCCACTTTGTTTAACAGTTTATATATATAACGTCCGCCTTGAGCTTCAATATCTATACAGTGAGTTAAAACTAGGATTAGCTCACTATTATTAGAGCCTCAATTATATATATTTTGTAGTAGGTAATCTATATGTGCACTATATATAACATGGGTCATAGTTATAAGGAGTAACCCTATATATAGACCTGTATTAGGTGATCTTATATCCTTAAATAAACTTATTTTTTCCAGAACCTTTATTTGTTTCAAACCTTATAAGTGCTGTTGTGTGTGTGTGTGTGTGTGTGTGTCTGCTGTGTGTGTGTGTGTGTGGTTGTGTTGTGTGTGTGTTCTGCTGTCCTGTGCGCGCGATGATGTGCATTCAATTCAACAGTAACATAAAATAGTCTTTATCACACCACAACACACACACACAAACCAACACACACACAAACAAACAAATAAAAAATTAAAAAAAATAACATGTACTAATGTTAAAGCATGTTACTTACTGATAAGATTAAAGCGTGGCTTGTCAAAGTTGCTGAGCACTTATTAGCGAGAAATCTCGAACATATTACCATAATCCTCATGACCACTCCACATTCAACAGAATCAATTTATATATAGCGCCAATAGCATCACATTCACTATGTCCGTTTTCAGCGCTTCTTGAGTATATTCTATTTCCTACACACATACTGGTAAAGGCATTTTGGGACTTAATAAGATTCATTTGTCGACATAGTTCAAAGAAAGGAAAAAAATCATATTAGAGCTACTGCAACATCCTCTGGATGTCTCACATCTCTCTCCCCAGGAGGGCTTACCTCAAACAATAGACATTGTATAACAGTTACAATATCTAACACCTCTTAGATGCTATCATTAACCATAACAAAAACGGATTAGCATCGAAACAAACAGACATGGTCGACTTAAATCTACCACCACAACACAAACGACCCGTAAGCAAGATCCGTCCAATCAATTGGCACCGACACAAACCAGCGCACATTACGACTACTAACTAAACACCTACGATCAACACACTAACTAACCTACACACACATAAATACTCACACACACGTACAACTATACACCTATATATATTATTATACTTACATATATCACATCATATATTATACATAACTTAATACACACATCACTACTATATGACTCAACTTATATACTAACTCGACTCATTAATAGACACTTATATAATATATATATACCACATATATCATTTACATCTTAAATAACAATTATAATACACGTATACTATACATACATATTATATATATATATATATAACGACCAACCATCATTTATATGGTCTCATTAGGTCAATTATTTAAGCTTCACCAATATTATTAACACTATAATATTAATTATTTAGGCAACATAAAAACTCTATATTTTTTATAATAAAATACTTTTGGAAAATCTAATATCAAAATAACTGTAAAATACTTAACAGTAACATTCATTTTATATATTATTTATTATACCATAAGTATAACTTATTTTATAATTATATTAATAAATATTTATTTTATAAAAATTGCATTGTATAAATGTATAATTTATATATATTATTATACATAACAAGATAGATACGTAATTTATTATATATAAAAACCATTACTTTACAGACCTTAAAGCAGGTAAATCAAGTAAATCAATAGAGGTAATTACATAATTATAATATTATATATATTATATAAAATTATACCTAGGGGGATTAGTCATGTATATATATCACTTTTTTGAGTTTTATTTACTGTTTTACTGTTTTAACTATCATTGAGTTTTTTAATACTTGCTTTTAATATCTAATATCACAATGCCTAATTCCATCCTTGGCCTAGAATTATTTTTGGAGCAAACATAAGAGAGACCCCTTATCATGTATTATGTTTTATTACTGAGGGAGGTTATGTTCTTCGTCACCCACGCTATACACGATGTCCCCTGAACTGACTCATATAAAAATTATCCCATATCCAAATTCAACAATAATATACGTAACACACTGAGTAAATCAGTAAATCACGAGTACAAAAATAAAGCTGTTATAGAGGTGTTAGACACAGTATATTATAAGGAACTAAGGGACTTGCGTTCACTGTTCTATAATAGCGTTTGTTTTCCCACCCCATCGACTTTAATTAAGAACTGACAGAAACATTTCTTTATACCCTTATTCTGGCTTTAAAAGCACATCCTTGCATTGAGTGATTTAAAAGACCTGTCATATCTCACAGAGACTAATTCCTCGAGAGCGCTACTTAATATATAGGAAAAAAATCAACATCTCTCATCCGTTTATATATCTGCAAGCTTTAACACACCTCTATTCCATTTTATAAAATATATATAACACATTGAGACGAGAGTTGAATTAAAAATCCAATCATAAAAGATAAATCTGAAATTGAGAAGAAGTGATGTAATAATACCTAATGACCGGAAGTGCGAGACCCTATTTATTAAGCCTCATGTCCCTCCATTTGGCTCATCGTTTTACTTGCGATTGTTTTATAACTCTCACTTAGCTTTAATAACTCTGTTTTATTTAATTTTTATACTTGAGACTTATAACTTATCACATGTTATTTATAAATCAGGCTTTTAAACTTAATATATGTTTATATACTTAGTATTATTATAATATATAAACTTCTATATATATTTTATTAACATTATATGTATTTTTATTTTACTTTGTTTTATAATTACTTTTATTATATATTTATTTATATTATTTTTTATTTATTATATTATATATAATTATATTATATTTTAAGATGATTATATTTTATATTATTTTATTTAACTTTCATTATTTATATGATCATTATTATATACTTTAAGTATATGTTATTATTCTTCAATGCTCACTACTGTTATTAATTTATTAATATTATAATAAGAACATCAATACTAATTATTCACTATTAAATGACACTTATATACATAACATCACATTCACTATAATTAGTAAACTTAATACACACTAATATACACATATTTACATATTAGTCCCTAACTTATATACTATTATTCTCACATTAGACAACGTTATCGTTGTTTAATACGAGATTATACACTTATTATTTTTTTCAACCACATATGGCAGTGCCGCTTAGTACAAAACACACATAGCTATCTATTTCAACTAAATTGATCTCACTTAGGGAATATTATCCAAACACTATCAGATCTTCTATTCTACTAAATATTAGCTATTGCTACACACTATATCACTAGAAATAATAGACCTCTAACATTTCAATGATTTATAACATAGTTTTCGAACTGGATAAGAGATGAACTAGAGAGACTCACAGCAGCAGAGAAAGACAATCTTCCACATGAAACTCTCACACATCGTAATACATTTGTTTTTATAAACATCGAACACAGTTAGTATAATAACACAAATAAAAACAAAAAACAACAGAACAATAGTATCTTACAAAACTAGCACAGCACCTGAAAATGTTAATGAAACAGCATCTACAAAGATTACCACATATCACTTATCAAACGAGCGAGACTTACCTATCGGCGTGCATTTTAATTTTCTCATTTGTTCTCAACACAGCACACTAAACGGTAACACTCAATCACTTCACAGACTCATATTAATGGTATTAACATAGATAGTCAATTTATTATTTACTAAATTCTATTTTTAAGAAAGCCTTATCTCTCTACAAATTGTTCAATTTGGCTAGCAATCGTTGAGACACTCACATATTGTTAAGCATATTGAGACTCACATTGTTAAGCATATTGAGACTCACAATTGTTAAGCGTATTGGACTCACCATTGTTAACCCGCATATTGGACTAACCTCACATCGATTAAGCGTATTGTCAGAACTCAGCATTTAGAGTTAAGCATTATGAAAATTAGCATAGAACACAAAATTAAAAACAGCCTTTCTTAAAACTTTCTAATATATACATCCTAAGGAAGGATCCCCAAAAATATACCTTTGTGACCTACACAAGAAACAAAACACTTTTATGGTAAATCTGAACAACAATCGCCTATATAAATGATAACCTTGTCCCTCGTCTCTCACTCTTTCTGCGACTACTACTTATATTTTATAACTATCAAGTTTTAAAATACTTTTACTAAAATTTTATGGAAATTTTTAATTAAAAACATTATATTTCTCATTTCACTTCACTGTTAGATAAAATCATAAAAGCATTTATAAATAAGGTAAAATTCAGTAGTGCTATCAGCCCCTCCCTCACGTCCACCCTCCAACTGTCAAAGACTGTCCCCTCTCTACCCACTATCAAAAACGACGACACAAGAAACAGTCTCTTATTATCTAACACTCCGCTAGGACTTAACGGACATTCAGAACGCAACTCCTCGACGCAAGTCCTTTTAACGAATTATTTCTATTTGACTGTAGCTGCTTTCCTAGCGCACCTGCTATGCTTGGTGGTCACACGCATATCTCAGGGTGTATACAGCCCCAAACCGTAACACGCTTCTCGTAGGAGAGGAAAGGGAACCGGAGGAAACAAAAATTAAAGTTAGTTGATTATAGGTACTTTCTTCTGAGTATACTAAACATAACATGATACTTATTATATATATTATTAAAAAATAATATATATTTATTAAGTTATATATAATATTTTAAAAATAAACAATTAATATATTTCGATAAGTACAACTTACCATATATAATTTATATTATATTATTACACTATGATATATATTAACTATATATAAATATAATTTCAAGTTATTAGATTAAAATATAATATATATTGATTTTATTTCTTAATTATTATAATTAAATATTTATAAATCTATATATATGTACATATTATGACAATTCACATTCAACGCAGATAAAACACCTACATCAACTATAGTAACCGCACTCACTTACAGATTACGTATATAAAATCACTGAGAACCTCATCTCTGTATATAATAATGTGGTTATGTTAGTAGATAATCCTTTTTATGTATCTATCATTGGCGGTGTTTCTCTTTACGAGATCTAACCTGAATTCCAGGTGTTCACTTGAGAATAATTTATTTTTCTATTCTTTGATCTTTTTTTTTTCCTTTTTAATATATTTGTGTAATTGCAATATAATGACTATCCTAAATTTAGGGCTAAATTTAGGATAAGCCTTTTTTGTCGACGGTCTTAAATTTTAACCTATCCTAATAACCATCAATTTCAGTGTAACGGACATGATTGGCAAAAAATATAATAGGAGATTACCCACTGTTTATTCAGTTTTACGGACACCGAGAACATGCATTTGTTTTCTTATTATTTTTATATATATATTAATTTTTTTATTTTTTTATTTTTAACATATTTTTGACATATTTTTGTACGGTAAGCACTTGAGAGCTAAAAATACTGGGTTAAAGAGTTTAATACTGGTTAAAGCACCACATTGCTGTTACAAAAGGAGAATTAGAGATATTATTTCTTAAATAATTCTTATCTTTTTGAAATATAAGGTTTCTCGAGTAAATGTAGTTTTTTTTCTTTTTTTGGGCTAGTGTTTTTCTTCATATACTAAAGGACAGCTAGAAATCACCACACACAGGGGGGAAGAACGGCAAGATGCACATAGAGGGACGCTCCGGGGTCTCTTCGGCTTACGGGAACGCAGGGTAGGACCTATTTCCCCCCTCCGCAACGGGGGGAGGGTCATGCGGCGAATGACCACCCCTCTCCTTCTCTGGTATTTGGGTGTCGCGGGGGTTCCTCCACCACTCGCCCTACTACCAGGCGCAGGGTATAGCGTTCCCGGGAAAAATCCGTCCCCCCTCTGTCCCCCGTCGGCTCGAGCCCCCTAAATATATATATATACCGTACCCGTTCTACTACTATATAGTCACCTAGCCCAATATATACGTGCTCAGCCCGAAGCGCATATTTATTACTATATTATCCTATAGAGCGCTGAAAATATATAGAAATATTATATATATATATAATAATATTATATTAATATATATATTTTATTTTTTAAACATTTATTTGTAATAAAAGCTTTTATATCAGTCATGATTCCAAATATGTAAATATGTGATTTTTTTATGTAAAGCGTCGTAACTTTTCTGAGGAGATAATTATTTATTTTTAAAAATAATTAATTTAACAATATTTATATTTAAGTTAACATAAATTTAATTAAAAATATTTCGGAGAGAACTTTTGAGAATCATGTATCCGTTATACCAACCTGAAAATTCATTTGGTTAGTATCATTATAGTTACAAATTATATTAAAAAAAAAAAAAAAAAAATAAAAATCTTAAAAACTGACGGAGTCCGTAAAAACAAATAAGGATAATATTATATATATTAATATATATATATATATATTATATATATATAATATTATATATATATATAATATATAATTAATATTAAATATTATATATATATTAATAAATATATTATAATTAATATATATATATATATATTGATTAGGTGTGTTAGGGTGTTGGTGTGTGGAGTGTAAAGTGCTGTTCTGTTCTTTTCAAAAACTATTAATTTTAAGTAGATATATAAAGTGGTATGTGTGTATAATAAGTGTAATATTATTATAAGTATATGTCTTAATGTAGTAAGATATTAGAGTAAACTAATGCTATAAGTAATAGTAATCTTAATTTAATATAATTAGGCAATAATGGTTTGTGAGATGATATTTCATAGTACGGAGGTAAACGAAATACCGCCATCAAAAGATGGAAGATCACATGACTATGAGAGCGCAGTGAAGAGCACTTCAAAGTGCTTTGAGAGCTATTCGAAAAGTTGAGACCTCACTCTCCTACTCATCAGTTGATGCGCGAATACAATCACAAGTCTAGAACTAAATGAATAACAGCTGTGTAGAGAGCATATACAAAAACTCTTCGTTTAATCAAAATATGAGCTGAGGCATCACAAGTTGAGGCATATAAAAACTGAGGACCTATACAAAGTATGAGGCATATAAAAAAAGCTTGAGGTCAATTGAATAATATAAGTTATGAGTAAGGGAATTACATAAATTAAATATTCAGAGTGGAGGAGGTAGGTAGGGTGCGTATGTGTTATAAGTGTGGTATAAATGTGCTGTGTTAGTTAGTAAGTAGTGTTTAGTGTGTTTATATATTGAGTGATATGTGTGTGATGAGATAGTTTATGCGTGCTAATGTGAGTGTATATCTAAAATAATATAAACAATTAGGTATACATGAAGTAATATAATATAACACTATAAGTATTATAAATATAAATAATACAATTAAATTAGTTTTAATTATAAATTATTGTCGCACTAATAATATATATATATAATGTGTATAAGTGAGTGTGTACGGTAGGTGTGTGTGTGTGATGTGTGTGTGTGATGTGTGTAAGTATTATATGTGCGTGTTTGTTGTATGTGTGGTTCTAGAATATATATAAAATATAATAAATATATAGATGGCATGCAGTAAATAACACTAAGTATATAATATATTATATAATTCATATAAAAAAATAGGTAATAAAGTATTAAATGGGTTATACTATTATCTTAACACTATCACTAAGACCTTTAATTATTTGATTTTTTTAGTATTTACATTATAGGTGTGTGTGTGTGCGTGTTAGTGTGTGTGTGTGTGTGTTGATGTGGTATTATAGTGTGTGTTAGTGTGGGGTGGTGTGTGTATGTTGTAATATTGTGATAGCTGATTAGTGGAGTGTGTGTTTGAGTTATTAGCCCGTTGATATTACTATAAAATAGTAGGCGGGCGGGAACTAGCGGCGGGCTCACTCCACTACTATAAGCGGAGTGCGTAAGGGATTGGTCCTGACTCATTCATTAGCGGGTAGGGGCTTACGATGCTGAGTACTACTATGGAGTGGTATTAAGCTATTATATATGTAATACTATAGGTACGATAAAACTATACTACTACGTAACCAAATTACAAGTAAGGAAAACATCATTTATCCTATTCTTAACATGCTTTAAATAAGGATCTATAACCGTAATTACCAGCCATTAGTATTTACAGTATGAAATAATATATCTTATTACACATAAAATTATAATATAACATGAATTCTATGTCTATAAACTTGGAAATTTTAAGACCTTTTGACCTGGTATTTTATATATAATATATTATATATAAGTTATTAAAATAGAATACCAGTTACTAGATACAAATAAAAGTGACTACTATCTCATAATTTAGGCCTATATAAACTGAGAGTATTAAGTTATTGCTATATATATATAGAGGATGAGAGAGAGAGAGAGAGAGAGAGAGAAGAGAGAAGAGAGAAATAGCCTCCCGAGCAACTCATACAACTTCGAGCAAGGAAAAATTCTAGCTTCAAAATCATTTGGAATGTCACTGAAACAAGGGATAATTCCATTTACCTTGGAATTAGGCTTAAAATACGCCCCGGGATATCCCATAAAAGGAAATTATCCTAACTATATAACACATTTTATCAAGAGAGAGGTATTATATTACAGTTTCCGTATCTGTAAAGTGAAGTGCGGGTTAGTTATGTATTGATTATTTCCGTTAATGTGAATATTTGTACAATTTATAGTACATAGTAATATAGATATATATAAATAATATATAAACTTAATAAATTAGAATAAATAACTATAATTAAAAAAACTATTTAGAAAAAATAATATTTTTAATTTATAATTTAGCCAGATGTGAAATTATATATAATATAATATATATATAAATGTTAAAGTGATAATATAATATTAGTATTATATTTTAAATAAGATAACTTATCGTTAGAAATTGATTTTGGTCTATAAAATTAATAACCATAACAGTGTTATGAGGAAATAATTTTAGCTAAGAGAGACAATGTAGTCATTATTATTCGTGATATATCTGGTTATATGATTGAATTTTTAATTTAATCTCTTAATAACAAAAACGTTAGAGCATTGAGATAATATGGCAAGTACTGAATGTAAAAAGCAAATATATCTATTATGTCCTTGAGGCTTCAATTGGACATAGAGCTTTTCTAACCAGGAGAAACAGGGTAGAGGCATTTACAAGGATATGCCATTTTCATATGGTTGTTGGGGATTGGAGAAGAGGAGAGTTGGCATTAAGGGTTGAAACCTGGAACATTTCAACATATAAATCTTCAAAGCGAGATTGGTGACTTAGATTTATCTATATCGAGTTCGCTTTAAAAGGTTATGATGAACTATCAAAGCTATCAATAATGGTGTTTTATTTAATTAGAGTATATTTGTTTACAAGTTTGTATAAAATTTTCTCATACTAGTCAAGTCATATAATATATATAATATAATATAATTAAAAACTATTTATGACTGAGTAGAATAATGAGTCAAATAAAAGTCATGTTTATCCACAGAACACAACACACAAATGTATCAATAACAATATTGAAATGTATATCATAATCACAATGTTTCGTCAGTCTTAACAGAACAAACACAAAAATAATGAATTTAATTCCCCACAGGTAATGATTGATTTATTAAAGAAGTTTTAAGAAACTTTGGGAAATAATTTTAGTTATATTTGAATGAGTAATATAAATGTAACGTGTTTAATTAAAACATAAAATGTTTTAATACAATTATACGTTATACTTGTGTAAGTGAAGTGTGCCGTGTGTGTGGGCGTGTGGTGGTGTGTGTGTGTGTGTGCTGTGTGTGTGTAAGTATAATCTATCTGTGTGAGGGTAGGTAAATCTGCGTGTGTAAGTAAATCTGTGGTGAGAGTGGTAAGTAAATCTGTGTGTGACTGTGTGTGAGTGGTAAATGTAAGTGTCTATGGGTAAATGTAAGTGTCATAGTGAATGTGTGTGTGTGGCCGCATGTGGATGTATAAGTGTAATGTAAGTGTCTATGGGTAAATGTAAGTGACATAGTGAATGTGGTTGTGTGTATAAGTGTCATAGTGAATGTTGTGTGTAAGTGCCATAGTAAATGTGTGTCTAAAATAATAAAATAACAGTAGGACATGAAGTAAATTAACACTAGTGACCTTTATTAATATATAAAATAAATAAAAAACATTATAAATAAAATAATAAAAAATAATGAAATATCCAAATGTATATCACAATTAAATGAAATAAATATACTATAAAATTAAATATATAAATAATTAATAAATAAATATAGTATATAATTTAAACAAAATTAACATACATTAATGTAATTAAATAAATGATGTTATAAATACACATTATAAAAACATATATATTAATAGATTAATAATGAGCAGTATAAAATATAAACTAATGAGTTAATAAGTCTAGTATAAATAACATGAGTTTAAGCTAATGATAAAACAGTAAAACCACAAAGTCATACTATATATCCCATTAAGAGAGATGATTAAGGTATATAAATACACCTTACTATATTTAATTTACTTGTTTATATACTGAGCTTATATATATATATAAGGTTATTCTATATATTATATTATAATAAATAATATATATTATAGTTAGGTTATATATGTGTGATAAGAATAGCCCTAAAATAAAACATAAATACAACGTAAAAAAGTGAATTATTATTGAAAATGTACAAGTATAAAGAGTGCTTAAAGAAAAAGTTATTACTATAAAATATAAAACTGAACGAAGTATGCAAGACCTAACAGGCAGCACACACCGTTAAAAAAAGCGCAAGTTATACTCCAGTTCACAGTACAAGTCTGTGTAGAACGCAATCGACGAGACGACACCAAACTCCTAGACACATATGAGGTTCTCGTCTATGGCTCTGCCCCATCAGTGAGACCTGAATTGCGTTGAGGATTATAATGCATTCTCCTTCTGGTGGATCGATACCTTGATTTATCCTGATTTACTGCTTTATCGAGGTATATGTTATATTAATTGATTTTAAGTGTGTTTATATCAGGACACAATTTTACACGGAAGAAAATCATTTGTAAGTGATTAAAAGTCAGTACACGAACTAATAAGTCTTTGAAATTTTATTGGCCTACTACACATTGAATTTCTATTGTGAGAAAGTTGCTTTTTATAAGAGTACATGTAAATATAACATGGAGTTAAAACCGTAAAACAGTAAAACAAAAAGCATACTAATATTTATATATATATATATACCTACCCTAGGTTATTATAAGGTAACTAATATCACTCTTAAATTGATTATATTTACTGAATATTACTTTAACTGCTTATTAATAATATAGAGTATATCTGTAAAGTAATATTTTAAAATAATAATTATCGTTATAATTTTTATTATAAACGTAAAATTCCTTAACAAAAGATATTTATATTTAAAAATTTTAATAAATTTATAAAAGTATACAAGTAAAATATAAAGATGTCTGTAATGAGTTACAGTTTTAAGTTTCTTTTAGAAAAATTATATATTTCTTAATAAATAAATGTTTATAAGTGCCTTAATAATTTATATATAAGTAACTATGTAATTAATAATTGACCTAAATCTTTAGGCATCGAAGACCAATATGGAGTTGGTACGTTTATATATATATAGTGTTATTAAATATATACGTATTATGTGTATATAAGTTATGTAATAAATTGAGTATAAGTGTAAAGTGTATCTTAAATATGAGGGTGAGTGTAAGTGTTCATATGAGTTGTAATTGTGTGTATTATATTTTTATTGTTGTTTTAGGATATTTAAGTGATTTAACAGTGTGCGAATAGAATGATTGAAAATACAATTAATAATGTGTCGATGATGTGTGATATGTTAGTAAGTGTTGGCTGTATATTGGTGGTCTGAGTGCTGCTTCCAAATTCCTACACTATTGTCAACAAACAGTGTGTTTTGTGCACACAAGCGAGCTGTTTTCTTAATTAATTTCTGAGGATGTCAAGATGTAAGTGAGATTATCCCTATAGAGGTATAAATATACATGCAAAGTGATCATATCCGTAAACAAGGAATCCGGTTTGTAGCTACAACTAATATAGTGTATATGGGGCAGCTAGTGAGAGTGTTTTGCCGAGATGTGCCATAGACTAATAGGCCACTATGATTTGTTATGGTATGATTTTGAGATTTGTAACATAGATATATGTAGAGTAAAAATAGTCTGAACGTGTGCAATGTAGATAGATGTATAGTGTTGATCTGTAAGGTGTGTAGTTACCACGGATGGTCAGAGATACTATGTAATAAGAGAAGTATGAGTCTATACACAGAGTTTATTTCAGTCGGTCTGTAGCACGTCACGAATCTGAAAAAATCCTTCTAGCATGATTGACTCTTCCACATTTGTTGAGATGTTATATAGAATGAATCACAGAAAAATTCACAATAACAATCCTAAACCTCTATCTGCCTTAGGTCCCATATGTATTTTGAACTTAAAAAAGTTAAGCATCGGACTCTAAGAGTATTAAAGCTCAAAGGCGAGGGTGTGATGGCCCGTAGGTGCGATGGGTGATCGGTTATACGGAAAAATGGTGCTCAAAAGAGATTCCAACAAATTCACAATAGATGATTAGTGTGACTATTTCCGCTAATTGCGCTTTATAAAGAGAGATTTAGGTTTCACGGAAAAAATCTTACGGCGTACTCAGGTCTATTAGGTTAGGTTAGGTTACCGTAGGTTAGGTTTTTAGGCAGGTGTTTGTGTTATATAGTGTTAAGGTATATTAATGATACATTAGTTAGGTGCATGGTTTAAGGCAGGTTGTATAGCTGGTGATTATTATAATTAGGGTATCTAAGAGCAAGGTATCAAGTAGCCGAAATTATGCTAATGAGTCAATATAACCAAGGTTAATATAACTATATATATATAATATTATAATATATATATAAATAATACAATTACATATCTCAACAATACATTATAATAATTTATTATTAATATATATATATTATAATAATATATATATTATAAATATATATATATATATATATATATATATATATATATAATATTAATATATTACTATATAATAATCACATATAATAATACCATCACTATTCATTTCACTCCATAAGTACTGGAGGAGTAAGCGTACCAAACAATGCTACCGTCAAACAATAGTAGTTATATTAAAGATAAAAATTAATTAGTGACGCAAGTCGAAAAGAAAAGTATCGTCAGTCTTACACTATAATAGCCCCATAATTTATATACTCCTTTTAGCGAGAAATGGTTCTCGGCAGTTTCTACGCTAAAATTCCACCTCTCCAGAGCTTCAAGGGACCGCTCCGATTGGATCCCCTCCAACTACTGTGCCTCTCCGAGTCAAACGTTCGGGGTTTTATTCTCCTTCCTTCGGTCCCTCCAGAGTGCGCCCACAACCATAATCCCCCTCTCCATCAAAAAACTGCTCTCTCCCGCCATAATCATTCTCCCTACATTATGTCCCTCTATCTCTAATCACCTCTCTCTGCCAATCTCCTCTCACATTTCTCCTCCTCCATTCTACGCATTCTTCCCTTCTTGGCCGACTCAATCCACCCTTTCGCTTCGGTCCCCTGTCCGGTCGATTCCCAGCATCTCTCTCTCTCCTCGGGGCTTTTGTAGAACATGCGCCCACCAACTAATGTATTAGCAGTGATCCGCGTTAAAACACAAAAACAATAGCTCGCTATTCCACATGCCCTCGCACATGAGAACACAAACCCATCTATCAACTAGTCACTTTAAACAATTTATAATATCTATCAAAATAACACAAACCTTTTCACTTACCAGCTATCTCAACCGACACCACCCTAACTAATAATCAGTTTTAATCAATTTAATTAAAAATAATAAAATAGTTGGTTGGTTGGTTCAAAACATATTAACACATATGGACATTGAGAACAACACTATACCAGATTGTCACATAAATGAACCTAGAAAACTGTAACTTTCTTGAATCTAGTTCCAAAGAGACCATTTCTTATTACTTATCAAACACAATAGCAGTACCTCGCGAGCGGTTCTATCCTGTTACACTCATACGCGCAAAGGTGCAACATAACCCTCCATGTAAGACCCTGCGCTACATCTTCAATTACCGACTGTTAGTTGCCGATAATCACATCCCCCACCAACGATTTAAATTGCGACCAGCCCCTTCCTGACAACATCCTTAGGCACAACTTTCCCCATTATCATTTACCACGGCTCAATTGAGCCCTCAAATCAAATATCAACGAATAATTCATGTTAATAATTCTGACATACTTCTCTCAATCTTACCTTTAACAAATCTGTACTAACATAAATTTAATACATTAGAAACACAATGGTCCAGCTGTTCACAACATAAAAACAATTATCCAACTGTCTAACAACACCGTCTAACACTGAGAGAAAGCCTTGTCCTTCGGAGACAACACCATAATACCGTTTACTCCGCAATCACTGAAACCGCTGTTCTCTACTTTCAAACCCCCCTCTCTTTTTATCCACACACACTTCTGCCCCAAATCTCTCTACTCATCTCTCTTCAAATTCTCTTTCCATCGCCATTCTCGCCATATCAAAACTCTCAAATCATTCCCGCATATAATAGGTCTAGTCGTCACCCACCTCCACTTCTCCTCTTTCCCATTCCTCTCTCTCTTCTCTCTACCATCCACCTCCATCCAACCCTCACCACTCCCCACCTCTAAATTGCTTTCATAACCCCATCCACTCATTCATCTCAATATCTGAATAACTCTCCAATCGGAGACAACACAATCCCTGTCTCCTCACTCTGCTTATTTCAATATTCTAAATCCATACATCTCAATCCACTCATTTATATACTAAACTCCTTAATTTATTCTTACTACAATATATTTAATCACGCTTCACTATCGTTACATACTTTTGATTATATTCCTGTTATATGATTAATATCAATAACACTAAATCAACCTATAATTAATCTCAACTTAAAGCCTCCATATTAAATATATCCTATAACTCTATCAAACGCCAGTAATGGCAATATACCATAAAACCTATAATATACAATTAACTTCACTTCTTCTCCCCTCTATATTTTCTAATAATCAGTTTGTTTCAATGTATAAGATTTGATCCACACAACACATCCAATACCACTTCTAAACGCACCTTGCTCTAACACCCAAAATTCAAATGTCTCCAAAATTCAAGTCAACTTTCGAGTAATATAACGTAATCAACTCTTATTATTGACCAAAATACCACTCTCATATAATTTTATATATTCATTTTATTACTCTCCATTAAAATAAAAGGTAATTAATTAATCTTATATTTCCCATTATAATTCCTCAACAAGTTTTATACTCTGATAATCATAATATATAAGTGAGGATACTATATTTACATGCTATTGGGCGCTCCATCCAATCCCTCGGAATAATCCACATGCCATAAACGTTTTTCCGTGTGAGCGGAACTTAGCTTTTATAAAACCACATACTTCGCAAATTCCAATAAATATTCAATATCTAAGTATCCCTATGGCTACCATGCCGTTCTTGATAATCAACCGTAATAGTCGTTTCAACTCTGGCGGCTTGAGATAAGGTGTGGTTAAACCAAGGCCGCTCGAGGACTGGTGAGTCTCTTGACTTCCTCTGGCAATCACTGATGCCCTCACTTTACGGTATTACGTCCCGCTACGCTTTACCTAATTAATTTGAGCGACTCTACACTTGCAAAATACCTATTAAAATGGTGCGCAGATTCTTCTTCGACATCACTATCAAAACTCACACACACATTCACTATCACCTCTTAACAATTGCTGAACCTGAGTGAGGTTTTTATTGTTAAAGGGTATTTTATTATTGAAGTGTTAAGTTCTCTAATGTCCACCACACTGCATCGCTTATCACATCACGAGAATTGGTTTGAATAACAATCTGTCCGTAAGTTAAGGCCTAACTCTAATCCACTTACTCAACTTACTCTAAAGCACATCTTTCAACTATATACTCATTCTAAATCTATTCAAACACTTTATACTTATCCAAATATGAAGCTTCCTATATTCCCTATTATTGATAAGTCCCCTATATTCATATACCTTATCACCTTTACCAAACCTGTTCATTTACCTCTTTTTCTCATCCTAACGTATAGCATCTTATTAAAACTATTTTAACCTTTTTTTCCTCTTATATAGATTCCAACAATCTTATTCTTTTGAAACCTTACTTATTAGTACATTACAATATCACCACGCTTCATTTATTTATTTTTTAACTCTTGCACTGATTTCATACAATTTACTAGATACAAGGATACATTAACTGTAAATACATTTAGCTGATGCACCGAATATCCCTATAAATATGGGATTAAATCTGGACCGATTTTTAGATGATATTACATGTAACCAACATTTCGGGTGCATACTAAACATTTATTTCTCGTCATAAGGATAATTATTTAATTATTGAACATATTATTATGTACTCGGGATCTCTGGTTCCAATGCGGAAAAAAACATACAAAGTACAATTATTCTCTGGTAATAGCATCTTACTCACCCCAGATCTCAAAACTTTATCATAAAACAGAGAAATTATCCCAAGAAATTCCGGCACAACGGCGCTCTGCTTCAATCATGGTATCCCCATATGGTAAAATATAATACTTGTCTCATTGAAACCTCTCACAAGTTTGTACTCTTCATATGTAACACCATATATAATATCAAAAATCTTAAATATTTAACTACATTAGAATTTAGAACACTCCACGTACAATCAGACAAAAGATACCTAGACCACTCACCTGTCTTACGCTGTTCCAACATGGACTGTCCCACTCATTTTACCAGTAAGTTGCAGGCTTCCTTCTCATCTCTGCGCCCGCCGGCGTTCTTCATTCCTTCCACAACCACATCGCCACGACAAATTTGTTTGCAAGTCGACAGCGAGAAATAATTTTCCCTTTCTAGAATACTCCTGACTCCCCCAGCGAATCTTCTTCGCTCTTTCTAAATCCATCACACCGATACGTACTATTCACTTCGCCGAAACACGATGACCAATGTTATTCGCGATCACTATACGATTCATACATTGTTCGCCGACAAGACCAAAGAAGGCCGCTTCCGCGATCACGACTTCTTCGAGGCTTCGCATTAGCATTACCTGACGAAAAACCTGGACGAAAATATAAGATGAAATGAGATTTGGTAATGGTGAGGCGAAGCACAGTAAACAAGACGCTTTATAAAACACAACTCGCAGACGCGTGAGCACCCACCGGCGAGCATGTAGTTTGTCAGACCCATAATATTCTACGTACACGCGTATGACAACAACCTATCGAACGTGGGCAATATAACCTTAACAAACACACTAAAAAACACACAACCAATAAAAAAAGATAAAAGATAATAAAAAAAAAAAATATGTATAAAAGAGGCCATGATAGATATGGAATAAAACAAATGGAACGCGATGAGATAAATTAAACTAGTAGTGTAGCTCAACATATAAGACCTATTGAAATGGATAAAAACTAAAGGCTCGTGATAGTCGTTGTATCTCTGTGGATATGGAAAAATAAGAGGAAAGTGGAGTATTTATTGAAAAAGAATAGATTAGGAGCGGGAGATCTCATTGAGAGGGGGGCGCGCGACTGCGAGATGGTCATGGAGAGCGCCGTTGCAGACGCCATCAAAAAAACCAAGAGGAGGGGAGGTAGAAATTCACGTTTCATAAAGAGACGAGTATACCTTGCCTCTTCTCGTCCACTCGGAAATTGCTATATCCTATAACAATATTATCACTATATATATATCCTCACGAGGCCTGGCACATAATATATATATATATATATATATATATAATATAATATATTATACACCCTTCTTATTATATATACGTCATATATAATAGGGGTGACTAAATATAATTTATAATATCCAGTATATATGATATGCGTATACCTATAAAAAAGCCTATATTACAGGTAGGTATATATATTCCCTGGCTTGGGCAAAGCTCAAAATTATCATAGAGTCATGGAGATTACAAATATATTATATATATATAAATAAGATCACGTTGGTGTCTAACCTATGCAAATTCATGTAAAATCTGTGAGACGTGAGAGCATAGAGAGAACAAATTCCCTCACAGTTCAATAATTATCTCTTTTTATTCTAACATTTTTGAATAGAATAATAGTGAAAAAACAACGTTTGCGATTCAAAAACACTACCCAAACACACACACAGACACATACATGAAACATATTCTAATACAACACATATTCATAACACTACAACATATCACCCAGAGGATTTTTAGTATATGAGGTAATAATTTGAGAAATAAAAAAAAAACCAAAATTGAGTTCGATATATATATATATATTAGGGTTTTATCACCAAATAATATTTAATATAATTTAAATTATTATTTTCTACTTATTATAAATATTATATGTGTTTACGTGAGATAACAATAGTAATAATACGTGATAATATTGTGTGTATATGTTGTTTTATATCATATTTATATAATATTTAATGAATGTATAATATATATATAGATTTGCAAGTTAATAAATAATATGTTTTTCACATATGATTACCACCCATAAATAAAAAATATAAAATTAAATCATATATAATATAAAAATGAGCGTTTTTCGAGGGATG
>JABUQX010058508.1:25000-41180 GCA_015478945.1 Trachelipus rathkii
CTTTTAGTACATTCAACCATGCTTCTTTTTTACATTTTATTGCTTGCATCACCTTCAATCCACCATTCACATTCCTGCAAAAGCGTACACTCTCACACTAATCTAGCGCTACTAACGAACGCTTCCATCATTTGTGTCCAGATTTGCTGTTTCGTCCTGTTCATATTCAACTGACTTACTTGCAATTATTCTCGCATACTTTTCCTTATAACCCTGTTCATTTAACTTCTCACCCCTAATTTTCCAGAGTGAACGTCGAGAGGTATGTGATGTGGAACCATCTTGCTGGAACTATAAAACTTCCGTAACATGATCGCTGAGTAACTCGTTGGCTTTTGGAAGGAGAAACCTCTCGAACATTTCAAAATAAACAATCTGACGTTGCCGTCACCGTGTTCTTCGAAGAAAAGTACCCAACACATCAAAATCATCTACTGCACACAAGACTAACATTAGGACTATGGAGAGATCGCTGGTGGAGCTCCTGAGGGCTAGTGTCAGACCAGTACCTAAAGTTCTGTTCGTTGACCATCCCCGTTAAAAAGAAATGAGCCTCATCACTGCAGATCATAATAGATCTTGGGGGAAAGTTCATGAGAATACCCCGATACAGATTTGTACTGGTTTCACAGGCTCTCTCACTCAACTCCAGCACGAGTGCACCAACATTATTTAGTAGGGATGCATGTGGAGTGTCTTGTGTAATATTCTCAGTCATTTAGTACACTAGCTACGCTCAGACAATATGTAGATCATGTGCTTGTATGGGCGATTCAGGCCGTGTTTTTGCCTTGGCTTAGAAGTGTCGTTACTGGATATGGAATGCGTGTAGTACGAACTCTTATCTGGTCTGTATCGGCTGGCAGTTTTTGTGGCTCTAGATGTCTGTCTATCGGTTGGCATCTTTTATATTATATGTTGTTTCATCGCGGATGTATCTTTTAGACGATCACTTTTGTAATAACCAAAGATCGAATTTGGTGTTTCTTCAGTGTTCCGTAAGCGGCGACTATAGAGAGACGAGAAGCAAAGCTATTCGAAGGCGCGCTGGCCGCTTCGTTATCCATACTGGATTTCAATGGCATTGTTTGTGAAACTTCTTTTCGAGACAGGTACGAGTGGCACGAGCCGCTCGGCTCGTTCCCTCACAGTCAAAACGTGCGCAGGGTGAGTTAAATATCTGGAGGTATTAGCTATGCGCACGTGATCCTAGGATTTCGCTAAAGCTTGCAAGGACTATCCCTCCCTACAATTCGGGCAGTCCTGTTGTTGCCGGCACTCTGTAGCGTCACTAGCGACACACAGTTGCATGACTAGTAGTAGTGAGTATACTACGGCTGAGGTATGTAGTTCGTGATGGTTTTTTGGTGTGACCGGAGGGGTACTGAGGCGATGCTTATTGTCGGTGTAGTATTTGACGTATAGGGTGTATATCTATAGTAGTGAGCTACGCGTGTGAGACCTATTTACGTGTGTTTATAGTGCGCCTATTAGGCGTAGTTATTATAATGTTTTTGTCTGATTTGCCTCAGACGCTGGTAGGTGTGATAAAGGCGTAGTAGTGTGTAATATGTGCGGTGTTTTTTTAGGGGTATAAGTAATTAGTAGGGGTAGGCTGTGTTGAAATAGAGTAAACTATTTCTTTTATTTACTATAGTTTGCTTTTAGGTGCAAATTTAATCTTTTTGTTCTAATTCCTGCAGTTAGTGAGTAAGTGAGTGGTGAGCGATATGGTTGGGGCTGGGTTGTCTGAGGTGAGGTGAGTTACGGGGAGGTGCGTAGTGACGTTTATAGGTGCCTTATTGTATGAGTGGGGGTTATTGATGTAGGGTCATGACTATAGGAGCGTTTATGTTCTGTACTACTTGAGGCTAGTTATGTGATGTGTTGTAGGGTTATGGTATTAGTATATAGCCTGTAGTGGTCGTAGTGGTGCGGTGTCGTACTTTATGGCTGTTTTGGGATTGAGCTTTCTTAATGTTTTCTTGACATGAGTGAAGCTACAGAATTAGGACATATTCCTCTATCAACTTCGTGTTTAATTCTATTCCTGCCATCACTTATGTAGTCTCTGATAGCTGCTTATTTCGGTGCATGTGACTGAGTCTGTAGTAGACTGAGTTTTGAATACCCCTATCACGTCAGCTGGGTGCTGCTTGCGCGTGGCCGGGTATAATGGGGGTATTCTATGGCGGTTAATATATCATAGTAGTAGTAAATTGTTATGAGCGTGCTCATCTATTGTACTATGGTAGGGGTCCGGTTGTGGTTTGCATTCGGTCTGCCGCGGGTGTGAGTCCTGCGTAGGCTCGTAGTAGGGGTGTGCTTGGTGGCGTGTCGGGCTTCCGTTCCCGCCGTAGTTATATGCTGAGGTATGGTGAGTTCTCGCCTGTGTTTGTTCCGGCCGCGGTAAGACGTGAAAAATGGAGCTCGTAGTCTTACACCTATATATTAGTATGTGCCGGGTGTGTGAGTCAATTAACGTTCTGTCATGTATATTTGAGTATATCTCCGTATAGTAGTCTGGTAGTTTATATGAGTCAGTGTCTCGTAGGGTAGTGATATTTAGGTAGTAGGTAGCTCACGGGGTTAGTATGGGTCTTTTTGTGAGCTAGGTGAGGTAGTTCAGCGTGTAACTATCATGTATTATGAGACTATCTTTATATAGATTCTCTAGTCTGTAGGATGAGTCTGAGGGTGCTAGTGATACCTTGATTGGGGGTTTTAGTCTTCTGACCGTGCCCGCTATCTGATTCTTCATCGCTGTTGCCTGTCGGAGGGCGTGGCTGGCTCTAAATTAGTTAATTTTGATAGAGTTTACGCTCTTGATTTTTCTCATGAGTTCCTTCAATTTGGTTTCAATCTTCTTTGCCAATCTAAGGTTAGAAGAGTTCTGCATAAGAGCTGCCGCAGACTCGTTCATCTGAACAACTGACGCCTGCGGAACAAACAAATAAAATATCACTTAACTTTAATTAATCAAATAAATCAAGTGTTTAACAAGTCTATCAAGATGTCATTTATGATCAGTCGATCAATAAAGGAATGAAAATTCTTTCCAAACAACTGCTATCTTAACTCTGTTTGTGTATCGGGCGTCATTTGCTTCTTCCGATGGGATTATTATATTATTATTATTATTATTAGTATAATAATAATAATAATAATAATAATAATAATAATAATAATAATAATAAATAATTCTATTAATTTCAAAGTATTTGTTACGTAACGGGAAGAACGAAGGGAGAGTACGGAAAGAATGAACACAATGAACTTATACGGTGTAAAGAATAACTGGTTAACCTTGAATGATGTTTACGTGTATGATATATATATATAATATATATATAACTACTTATATATTCCTATATATAATTATTTATATATATAATACTTTGTATCTATATATATATATATATGTAGGTATATTTATATAGTCTATATATATAGTATATATATATACTATATATATATATATATATATATATACTGAGTAAATAGGGTTAGTTTTGTAATGTTTAACGCGAAAAGTGCAAAGGAATCCGGGGATTGGTCTCACTAATTATCGACCATTGAGTAGATGAAAAAAATAAAATATTGTTTCTAAAAAAAAAAATTAAGCATCTGACTAATGATTTTATCATTGAAATCAGCGGAGGGTTCCGTACCTCAGTATGAATTATATATCAAGATTAATGAAATATTCGAATGATTGGTACCACGTGTGTGTGTTGTGTCTTCGAATCTGTTGGTGTGTGGTGTGTGTCGCTTGTGTTGTGTTGTCCGTGCGTGTGTGTTTAGCTCGTCGTTGCTGCTGGGTGCTGTGCTTGGGATGTGGGCCCGGCCGTGCGTGGCTGTTGGTATGTGTTGTAAAAGATTATCATTACAACACACGATATTCTACATCATATAAAATCTAATCTTTAGATAACATATACCTTAAAAGGAACTCGTTTATGCATATTTGGAGAAATGGAAACTATATAATTGTTTATAAAATTTGTAAAAAGACATTAAATAGAAATGTGAGGGACCACCAAGATTTAGTCTGATTTTAAATTTGCATGTCTGTAGATTAGGAGTTTAGGAAAGATATGATTAGATATGTGAAATGATATGTAGATTAGGAGTTTAGGAGAGATATGATTTAATTCGGGATAGAGATATATAGGATAGATAGGATTAGAGATATGATATGTAGATTAGGAGTTTCGGAGAGATATGATTTAATACAGGATACATTTTTGTTAAGAAAAGGGTTGTACTTATTAATTACACAGGCCTGAAAAATTTAACTTTTGGAAAAATGTCGTCACTTTAAGTTCATTATATTGGATTTATTTTCTTCAATTTCAAATACATATTTACCAAAAGGATTAAATTTTTTAAACAAATTAAATTAAAAAAATTCAATAATAAAATTTTATTTCTAACGCTATAAATAGGAATACAGAGACAAATGTGTGCTTAAATAAGGCAAAAGCATTCAAATAGTATTTAAAATCAGTCTAAATGTTAATAATATCATTTCCTGTTCTCGTGGATGGATCTTTTGGTACTTTTTTTTCGCTCTGTGTTCGTTATGGGGATTGTCCCTTATTAGCAAGTAATCGGCAATCATCAACATTCCATCTTCCTCGAATTGTCTTTCCATTTCCTTTATATCCTGGTGAAATCGTTCACGTTATCTTCAATCAGAATCGATGTATGAATCTTAACCGATGAAGTGGTAAATAATGAACTTTACCTGCTCAGTTTGCAACCAAGTCTTAAACCTTCTTAAAATTTCAAACAATATTTTTATAATAGACTTTCTTTTGCAACAAATTTTGCATCAATTAAAACCAAAGTTTTAACAAGTGGAGATGAAAAGCCCATTTTTGCTCAAACTACATCATCTTTCTAAGTTTCTAATCTGGACCACAAATACTCCTTCCTGGCTTGCCTTTTACAATTAGCAACTTAGTGCATATATTAAACACTCTCTATCTTTTGTAAGCTAAACATACTGTTTCATCAATCCTAATTTATGTGAAGTGAAACTTTTTGAATATTATAAACTCTCTCTTGGACAATTTTTATCCAGCTGTAGCATTTTCTATGCCATTCTATTTTAAGATAAATGACTGAAATCTATCACGATCGCTTTGTGTATCACTTTGCTATCCTCGTAACATTAGAGACCTTTATCGCCCAAAATGGTTCAACCATGGTGCTTTTATATTCTATCTTTTCAAAATGAACAGAATGTCTTGCATAAGGAGCATCACACCTTACTTCAGCTATAGAAATACAGCTTTAGACTCTTCCTTGAGTCGATAAACTCGGCCAGTCATTGTATTGTAGTCAATATTGAAACATTTCATGAGATCAGGACATCGAGCACACACTATAGTCGTCCTTTGTGAGAATCAACTTCAAACTCTCCTCTCATCTCTAATCAGAAATACGATTCTTATGCTTACAGATGTTTTCTTAACTGTTCGCTGAATCTTTAGGGAGTCTAGCTCTACCAAACATTCATTCGAAGTTGAAAGCTGCGGTTCTCACAACCGGATTCTAAACACCTCTGCTCCTACTATTTATTATCACAAATTTACTCTCTGTTAAATCCCTGTATCAAACCTAAACTCAGTTGAGGAGTCGAAGACGTTATTCCTCACCCATGGGTCAACGTACGTATTGCAGATCTACCTGTGATACTATGTTCATTTTGTTTTTAAGTTACAACCGCGCACATAGGTGAACAAAGTAACATCATCAACTGGATTTTTGACTGCTCCCCGAAACATCACTATGCACTCAAATAAAATTATGTTTTACTCGGTGACCACTACGCAGTTCCTCGACACAGGAAAACACTTATAGACCATTATTGTCTTTGCTTACCCATTACACCAAAAGAGCATTTATACATTTAACAAGTCTGTTATTTTAAGTATCTTTGTTGGTCAACCACCTTTCCTCTTTCTCCCCACGTCATCCCAGCACTCACACCTACATTCCATCATCGGACTATCTATCCATCTTAATATGACCAAACCATCTCAATTACTCTCGTTTACACAACTCACCCCTTCTTCAACACACAACTCACTCATTTACTTCTTCTACTTTCTATATATTCTTCCACACAGCAAGGTTTTACAATTATTCTCCTCACTCACTACCTTAATCTTACTCTTTTCTACATCAGTCTTACTACTATAATTAACACAGTAAAAAACATACTTCCGTGGCAAACATCCTAGCTCATCAAACTTATCCTTTTACATCCCATGGATATCTATTTACACCTCCTCCATCAACTTTCCTATACACTCTACTTATCCTGCCTTCATCCAACATATTAAAAGTTATTAAAACTCATACACTTTTCATTTTGATCACCATCAACATAACTTTACTCTAAAGACTGTCCCAACCATAACCTTCCTCTTATTTACATTACTTTCAAACCCTCGTTTCACACACCCTGCAAACCTCTCAACGCTCTTCAGATTCGCCACACAACAATAATATTTCAACTTCAATGATTGTTACTAACATCTTTATTCTCCATCATTTTAAAACATCTCCCACCCCCCCCCCCTCCCCCCCCCCCCCCATACCTCTAATCTTCAAACCCAACTTATATACAAATTAACATCCAAGGAACATTACACATCCTTGCCTCACTCCGCTATTAATATTATGATCAATTCACTTTAAATCTCCCTTATCTACACGCTTCACTATCATCATAGAAACTTTTGATCCATTCAAAAGCCTACTATAACACATATATTACAACACTGCCACAAGCTTTCCTATAATCCTGTTTACATGTGCAGTGTCCCCCTAACTGATTCTTCTTCTTCTTTTTCTCAATTCTCAATCATTGATCTTCCATAAGATTGATTCACACCTCCTTAACCACTTCTATAAGCTCTCTCAACCCTCGGAATTTACTTCCAGCACTTTGTGAAACAACTATAAATTACCTTTATCCTCATGACCTCTGTCACCTGACAATCAAAACCACATAATTCAATACACCCGTTTCATATGCCATATATACAATTTGGAAGTTGTCTCACACTCTCCTCAATCCAATTTCACAGTTACGAAAGCACAATACTTTCGCTATCTATACAGATTCCCATACTCAATTCTCAACGTTCGGCTTCCCTCCAAAAGATACCATTCCCTTTAAGTTCATCTTCTCTTCTTCTAGATTCTTGATACCTAATTTTTCTGGTATAAATATGAAATCTAAGTCTTCCTTTTCCTCTTATTTATTCCAGAACCTTCTTTTGACTATCATCATTTGGCATTGCACACTTAACTCAAGTCGCTTTTTACTTTAAACCGCTTTGCATCCCTCTCATTCCACTCTCACTATGCAGCGGGGGGGGGGGGGGGTGATCTATTCCTACTACGATATCCATTCTTTTGCACTATTAACCAATGCTTCCTTCATTTGCTTTCGATTTGTCAGTTTCACTTTTTCATCCATTCACTTATTATTGGCCAAGCGCTATAAGTACTTTTCCTTTTACCTTGTTCACTTAACTTTCCTCTTAATTCTTCCCACTTCTTCCTTATCATATTCCTTCCATTTAAGCCTGTATTAATCTACATAAAACAGCAAATATTCGATAATCCACTCAACCCTCTCACTGATTTAGTTTCCATCGTATATTTCAACATCTTCTTCACCAACATAAAATAAATCATACTTTTCCTCAATACCCATCCTCTAACCACACCCAATTTAAGATACTTGAAATAGCCGTTTAAATAAAACATTATGTGCACATGCCTTCTAGTCATGAAATCAATTTCACCTCCACATTTCTTATTTAAACTACCCAAATCATCTCTATAACTTCCTTTTTTCACCATCCGCACACCATATAGGGAGACAACAAAATCTATCTGAAGCTTCTTCTCATCCCTCCTAACTTATTCAATTGTTCAGAAATCGCTCTTCCCTCAAATCACCTTAGATGGAACACATCTTCACACCACAACATATCTTGACCTTTCAACACAATTACCATTAATCTATACCTACACAACTAATCTATCACTAAGTCTTCCCACACACTCATCAGATAGTAATTCCTTCTTCTCAACCTCTCTCTCCTACAGATTTATATACTTTCCACCATACACTCATATCACAGCTTCCTTTTATCTTTCTTTGTCACAGCGAGCCAAAACTCACAATTTTCATAATTTATGTCATCCTCACTCTCTCCTTTCTCTCTCGACATTATTCTTTGCATTCATTTACCCATACGACAACAATTCAATATAATATATATTTATTAATATATATATATAGTAAGTGAGATCTAATTATTAGTTATATATTATTATATTAGTACCATTGGTTGTATGTATTAATCCTATGATTACTCTATGTCTTTATGTTATTAACGTTACCGTCACTTTTATGAGGTATAATTTTATTGTGTGTTCCTATTGACCTTCTTCATATATTAACGATTGTTCTTGATTCTGACAGATTTCTCTGTCTTCTATCTCAATATAAATCAAATATTTTAAAGTAACTATCAGATGATGATCTCACAAACGAGAAATATTTTGAAAAAACTGATATTCTTAAAAGGAATATTACATATTTTCAAATGTTTTATAAATTTAGCAAGGAGTGATTAAATGGGCAAAGACTGGACAAAATGGTGGAGATAATGATGTTCAAAAAGGATAATGACCCGAAAGAAGAATGAAAATCAAAATACGTCTATAAAATCTCATTCGCTTCCATAATGTAATAGGATTGTTTATTCAAGAAAATATTGTTCATATATAATATTATTAATTATAATATATTATATATATATTGTATTCATAGTCAGTTACCACCATTACACGAGCGAATTCTCTGCAGGGTGGTTATATAGTATATATATAATGTTAAGAACCTATTGACAAAATAGACTTATTAATATATTTATATGATATATTATATTAATTATTTTATATATATAATACTACTTAAATTATATAATATATATATATTATATTATTAATTTATATTTATATTTATATTAATATTTTAATATATATATATATAAATATAATTATAGTAGTATATTATATAGTATTATAATATATATATATTATATATTATTATAGTATATATATATAATATATGTATTATATAATATAATATATTATATGGTCTGACAAAGGATAATAACACAGGGTAGATCTACATTTGTATCATGTATAACTGCACATTGCATAGAATCATACTGGAAGGCAGACCTATATTTAATTAAAGAGTGCATTTATATTATTATATATATGTTATTTAATATTATCATGGGAGATTGACTACTTTATCTATGAATAAGTGCTTCATACGATATCTTTGCCTTATACTATTATACTATACTAAATATAGATATTATATATATTATTTTATATATTTTATGTAATAATAATAATAATATATATATATATTATATATATATATAATATACTTTTTTATTATATTATTATAATTTATATAATATACGTTTATATATATGTATGTAATATATATAATTTATTATAATGACGTTGTCTATCCGCCCCGCTGACATCATTTTCACTATCGCATCCAACCCTCATCGCATTAATTTTGCTGATATAGCGGTATTATTATCATGAATTATGTACTAATGTGTTAGCCACCAATCATATATAAATTAGATCATATATAAAAACATATATCATAATTATAGTAATATTATATTATATATATAATAAGTAGTATGCATAAACACATTATAATATATTATAATAGATTTAATTATAATATATATATATATAAAGTATATATTATATATAATATATATTATATAAATCATTAATATATAATATATTAATATATAAATATATATTATATTATATAATATAATTTAATCAATAAACAATATAAATATTATAATATCTTAAATAATAATATTTAAATTATTTCCTATCCGCTGGTATCTTATAGATTTAAACCATATTCGCGTATTCGTATATAGATACAGATCTGATTTAGGTTAGCTTATAGGTTTTAGCATGCTTTTATAAATATATACAAGTAAATCATAAGAAAATATAATTTCTTTTATATAATAAAAGTTAAATAATTATATATTATATTTTTAATATTAACTTACTTATACAGATCATCATTCAACCAATCTATATACCACCATTCTGCAAGGCTATCCACCATTGAAAATATATTTGAAATATATAATTTTATTATGGTTCAACAAAATCAATTTATTCAATTATAAGATTAATTATATACTTCTTAATAAATTGCTCATAAAGCTAAACTAGCTTACTTTTATTAAGGTTATGGGCCCTATAAATTATTTCCCCCTTGCTATAATCTCCATAATTGACAAACTTATACAATTTACCACAAAACTCCATGGATCTTATTGATAATTCATCTTATAAAATCTATACAGTCAGATTTATATAGGTACTCTTTCACCTAATCGTATTCAATAACCTTCAATCAACACTAGATACAAAGAATAAAGTTATTTTGCAAAACTTATTTTCATTATATACTAAAATGGCGCTGAGGCCTCTAAATAAATCCAATTTATTTTTCTTCTGTTTTCAGCGGTAATATTAATTTTAAGATACTGCTCTATTTATAAAAATATCTCTATATTAATTCCTATATAATATGCATATGCAAGATCAAAATCTATATAATTACACCATTATCAACATCAAATCAAATATCTTATCTAGAAATCGTCATTTTCGAAATTTTAATATAATATATAACATATATATATCTATATTCAGATTAAAAATTTATATTTAAGATTATTATAAATTATTATATATTTAAAGTAAATAATATCTTATTATATATCATATATTAAAATATATATTATTTACTGTAATATGCATTCAATAAAGCTTTTTTATATATTCTAGTATATTATTTCTTAGATATAAATATATAATATATATATATATAATTAATATGTATAGTATATATAATTATGTGCAAACTTTTCAGATAATACTCCGTCATCCCGCAAATAATCATCTCTTCGTCATTAAATGTCCTAATGCGGGTTTGATATTCTTACCTATTTATATAATATTTATGAATTAATATTATAAAATACATATAATATATAATATGAATATAATTTATATAATTTGATATTTATAACGAATATATACATAATTTACATTACAAATACTTATCGCTATATCGATCCAATACTCATATAATACAACATGAATAATCTTATATAATTTGCATTTCTTAACGTACTTACATTTATAATAAATAATATTGTTCATACATATTATCTAATGAATGAACAATAAATATTTTATTTTACAATTTAAATCATTAATATATTAAACACAAAATTACGAATGAGTAAACAAACGGAAAAGTCTGCTAAAGATAACATTTTAATTAATAATAATGGATCAAACCTAGATTCGAATTCAAAATATCAGAAGATCAATTTCTGTCGGTTTCCTCTGACTACTTCTCATCTGAAAAATTAAACTAATGCTCATGTTACAAACCTGAACCCCGTCAATGACCAATATTTGATCACGTCAAATAAGTACAACACCCATTTGGATAGGAAAGAATTGCATTGTTGGCAAATGCCGACTAATTTAAACTATCTCTATCCATATATACAGATCAATGAAAGAAATCGCTAAGATTCAGACATGGCTTTGCTTTGTCCCTTCACTAGAAGAGCAATAGACACGTAGCACATCAGACATCCTGTTATAAAAGGTTAACAAAAATTCTACATGTGATGGAGAGCAATATCGAAGAGATTTTAATTTTTAAATCCCTTTGATTATATATATATAAGTTATATTTACTTTATCTATAGATATATATTATACGATAGAGTAATATATATATAATATAGTATATAGTATAATTATTAATATATAATGTATATATTTACAATATATTATTATCTGATTGAACGGAAAATAACTATAGTTAGTGAATATATATTAAATTTGTTTTCAAAAGGTGATGTATATTTCGCGTATAGTAAGTTCTAGATGATAATTAGCGTATATATAATATAAACATTGATATATAGAATATATATATCTAAATAATATCAATTATAATCATATATATAATATATTAATATATATATATATATATTAGGTTATACGATATATATATTAATATATATATATTATATTATATATATAGTAATTTTCTGTTTACTAAGAATTATGAATGGTTTAATTATATGAAAGTATGTAGAAAAATTTAATATTTGAAGAAGATTTGGGATTATGAAGATTCATTTTTATTTTAAATTTAATTTATTATGGACAACAATTTTCAAGATAAAAAGATATGAAAATCATTAATTTTAAAGGTTTCAATTTTTTAGCTTCATGCCTAATAATTTATATTATAATATCCAATTAAATTTAATATTCATATATAATATTATTAATAATTTAAATAATTTTTCCATACTAATTATTTTTAACACAATTTTTAAAATGGAAAGATTCTTTTTACTCGATTTCTTCAAGGAGTGTATCTGATTAGTAAAAATGCCTTTACCTTGTATAAGCGTGGGGTGAGTCTTGGTGCAAACTAGGGATCAATAATTTCTTGACTCTACTTTACAATATCAATATATTTTTGATTATAATTTATTATGAAAAATCAATTATAATAATTGTTAAGTTTATTATTTTATTATACTATACAATATTATTATTATTATATTATTATTTATAATTAAATTTTTTGTATATAGTATTATTTAATATATATATCTATATTATTACTTTATTATTATTATTATGTTATTATTAATAATTATTATTATATTATTTTATTATATTACTTATTATTATATTTAATATTATATTATTATTATTATATTATGTTATTACTAATTAAATTCCTATCATATCAATATTATATCATATTATGATTATTATATTATATATATTATTTATCAATTGAATAGTATTCTATATTTAAATTCCTTCATTATCATGATTATTTTTGCAAATATTTTCTTTATTAATTTCGCTTCAATAGTATAGGCGCAGTTTTGTGATAATATAGTACCTGTACTGATATCATGTGTAGATAAGTTTAGAATCTTTGAATGAAGCAGGTGAACTCAGTTACGGTACAGGAGGCTAACTGTAAGAAGATTGAATAGTTGTTACATGCATAATTAGCATTTGTTTTCGTTTTATAAGAAAGAAAGTATAAATACCAATAAAAATTATTGCAACAATTCAAATAGGATTATTTTTTATTTTTTTTTGGTTAGGAAATCATGAAGGGGATAGTATAAATATTTTATTAAATTATTTTTTCGTATTTCTTTTCTGCTCAAATACTCATTTAATAAAATTGCAATAATAATTCTCTCTCTCTCTTCTCTCTCTCTCTTCCCTCTCTCTCTCTCTCTCTCTCTCTCTCTCTCTCTCTCTCTCTCTCTCTCTCTCTCTTCTCTCTCTCTGCTAAAACAATATATATATAATAATAAAAATAATTAATATTAAAAAAATAATAATTAATAATAATAAAATAATAATAAAAATAACCTTCACAATAATAATTTTAATATAATAATATAATTTAATATACAATAAAATATATATATAAATAAAATTTTTCCTGTCCTCTATTCAACACTGTGTCTGAAATCCGTTACCCTCAGAAATCTCGAGACAATCTCTGCACAATCACTACACAATACCTTGGGTTTACTTACTACACAACAAAAAAAAAAACAAAAAAAAAAAATAAAAAAAAAAAAAAAAAAAAAAAAAAAAAAAAAGATCAATTTGTATAACTGTCTCTAGACTCTCTAGCTCGTATGTAGGCATTTATGGTAATCGATTGATGAGGGGCTTGGGTCGATAAAGGTACACACAAACGAACAAATAGGTCTCTTTTACCGTGCACACACACACACACCACACAACAACACACACACACACACACCCACACACATACAACACACACAACCCCAACAACACACACAACATTCACAACATGCAAACCACAATCCCCTCTGAGACATTGATGCCTATTTGATTTCAGAAATACTTTGAACTTAAGATAGGGTAAAGGAACAAGGTTTTAAGATCTCATTGATTAGCAATACGGGAATACTGCTATAAAAATAGAATATGAATATATATAATAGTTTAGTGATTAATATAATATACATATAACTAATAAGTTAGTTAATTTGTAATATTTTATGGTTTCCATTTCATTTATTAATTAGAAATTGCCGCTTCGTGTTTTTATTAACTTAGAGTTGCTTATTAAAGAGAGAGAAGGAGGAGAGAAATAGAAGAAAAGAGAGAAGGAAGAAAAGAAGAGACAAAGACGAGGAGGAACCAGAGATGGAAGAGAGACGAGAGGAAGGGGAGGGAGAAAGAAGAAGTTTTATTTATGAAGTTTTAACGGTATTTTTAGCATTACCAAATAATTTAAAAAAAAAAATTTATAAATATTCATATATCCTGAAAAAATTTCTTTAAACAAAATTTAAATTCTAATTTTATTTAGCTATAAATTTATGACTTTCATATATATTCATTCATATAGCCATTTATTTTTGTTTTTGCCATGTTTATATAAATTAATCTATAAACTTGATTAATGCTAAACTCCTTTATTTGTTCTTTAGTTTCACTTTAATCAATATACTAACATTCTATTGCATCCAATCTTAAACTTCTCATCTTTGGATTAGAATTCAACAGCTCTACAACTACTACTCTTATTGCTTCACACTACTACTCACTCTACTACTACTACTACATACTAATATAATCAAAAATTTATTATATTTTTGCAATAATAATATAATAATAAATTAAGATAAAAATATTCTTTAGTAATATAGTTAATAATACCATCTATATAATAATATATCAATAATATAATATAATCATATATTAATAATATTATTAAAATTCTTAATAACCTGCATATGTTGAAAGGGTAAAAACTTATCTCAACTAAAGTAGCATCAAGAAATAACGTCGATTCCCAAGCATTATAAGACGTAATATTAATTATTAATTATTTATTAGCTAAATTAAATTTTTATTCTAATAATAGATATATATATTAATTATTTACAACAATCCATTCAGTGTGATTTTTTAAATTTTTGTTAGTCATTATTCTTAGCAAATCCATATGATATGTTTTAATATATTGAATACAATACTAACATCATCTTATCTATATAATAAGATTGGTGAAGAAGGAAGGATAAGCAACTTTATCATCATAAGAAATGCTTTTCAGTATATTATTAAAGTTGCAAAAAGGTATCCCTTTTTAATCAATTGTTTTTCAAAAAACATTGTTATATTAATGTAATCTTCTATCAAATCTTATCCGAAAATATGAAAATTTAATTTTAACATAATCTTTAAAAGACAAGCGCTCAACTTTGTTTATTTAGCTCTAACATTATAACCATTAACCTTTAACTTCGTGAATGCAAAGTTTCTTAATATAAACTATACACTCAGTTTGATAAATAATACCTAATGATTAAGACATTGTGTATTAATCGAAATCATCTAATCATTAAACATATACACCTATACATAAATACACATTATACATCATGTTCTCATAACAATACTACATTAACCTTAAATAGGGACTTATTATGCATTACATTAAACAGTGAGTGCAAGTTATTTATTGACTTGAATTTAATCTCAGTAGCATAATACAATATTGTAATATAAATAACCATTTTGTGATTATAGAGCCTTAATAAGGATACACTTAATTCTCTAGTGTTAATAGTATTTCAATATATTTTGTACAATATAGCTATAATTATATAACTTTTATCACAATGGCTGTTGATAGAGCCGTATAACTCTTATTTATTATTAACTTATAATCCTTTTAATAAATTATTCTAATTAAAAATGGTAAAAACCTATTTAGTGGTTACGAGCTCTCAATTTACTTCAACAAATTAGTTATCCCGAGAATCTGATATATGTAGTGGTTAATTGAAACTATGATTATTCATATCTAATCACTATAACTATATACGATATATATAATCACACTAATTTATTTGATATAGGCACTCTATTTACTAATTCATGCACC
>JABUQX010058510.1:0-38435 GCA_015478945.1 Trachelipus rathkii
TTTTTTCGGTACTTAATACTTGTACCTTAAAAAGCTTTATATTATTATCTAATATTAATATAAGGTCCTATATATATATATTAAATAATCATTATAATATATTTAATATCAATAATTTAAATCATATATCCGTAACTGAGTAAAACATTATTACTTACATTATATACCAATGATATATACATTCATATCTCATTTATAATTATTATGTCATATTTATATCAATTTATGTTTATTTTAATTAAATAACTTATCGATTAATTTATTACCTAATTTAATTCTTGTACACTATTATATTACTACTTATATTAATCTGATACTATTAATTCTATAATTCGTTATATTATCTATTATTATATAATAAACAATTATCTCTATAATTGGTAATAATTAACTTTAATCATTTTATAATAACATTATTAGCTTTATATAATATAATAATTCCCTCTACGATTCTTAATCATAACTCATTCTTAATTACAGTAATTTATTCAAATGATAAAATTCAGAAATAACTCTTAATATATATCAAGTTAAAAATTATATTTTTGGTTAATTAATGTAAATGTCATATACACCTTCGTTTATTTATTTAATATTCTTACTGAGATAGTACCTAGATGATCCCCTTTTGGTCTAAGATATAATCGCTATACTCGTTTAATTTTTAATTTTTCAAATTTTTAAAATCTCTTGGATAATATAATAATATGGCCAAAATATCTTTTACCAATTTCTCACTTAATTGTCCCTATGTATTACCTGCTAACTATAAATATAAGCATAATATAGTTCACAGTTCTATGTCATATAATGCTACTATCTCATACTTTTGAAATGCCAAATTATAAATAACTATATTACTGAATAGAGCAAATAGCATTTATATACTGTATGTTCTAAGTAAAAGTTATAGATTGATTTAAACAGACAGAAAGAAACCTAATAAAAATTTTTTAGATTTCATTGATCAATTTAAATTTTTACTGCTAAATCGTCTAATTAAATTTAACCATTTATTATAATCTATATATAATTCATGATGTGTATGACCTTTGATTTCTTCTATTGGTTAATTAAAATTTTAAGAGTAGTAATATGTTGACCGATTGTGTTCTCGTTATAATTTGATGATATCTATCTTGAGGTCTTCAATACGAGAGTCATTGGCCTGACAATCACATGTCCAAAAGCTTTTTAATTTTTAAGAATTTAATTTTTACCTTTAATTCTCTTTCTTTTATCATTCCACTCTTATTTCACCAGTGATAAACCCTGAAGAACTTAAATAGTCTGCCACGGATTGAGGTCTAACACACATCTTCACAACAAGACATATTGGTGTGCGTATAATTAGATAGTTCTGTATGGATTATTGTCTCCTAGAGAAGAAGTAATCATCTTACTTCTGTAAGTTTTCGGCACACTCACAAGTGCGCGAACCCAAGCTTCTACTTTCATCTTAAGGCGGCTCTACCACGTTGGGAGGACGATGCCCACAAGAATTGTAGTCTAGAATGAACGGACTTGGTTATTTGTTATTGTATAATTAGTGGCTGGGCTATCAGGTTGAGACTGTTTTGGCTCCAATGATAGGCAGTGCGACCTGGGCAGTCGCCCGGCGGGCATACCGGATCGCCATTATACCACCTAGTGCGCAGCATCATTCTAATGTCATACGTGCCGGTTCTATAGCCCACGCAGTCTTACCAGATTTTAATTACCCAAGCGGCTCTATATCTGAAAAGATATAGAGCTGCAATTTCAATCAATAAATATAAAATTTATTATACTTAAGGTTATTAATCTTAATACTAAGTATCATAAGTACTTTTTTTTTTTAGTGTATAGTTGATATTAGCTCAATACTAAAATTATGTGTGTGTTTAAGTTATGTGTAATAGTATGTTCCTGCGTGAAATAGTTAACTAAAAAATGATCAATAAACTTAGTATGTATTAGACTTTAATGAGTGATATGGGAGAAGGAACGAGGTTTAATCTAATTGACTATTATACCATAATAGTAAAGCTAGTGGCCTTAGACTCACTAATCTATTCGTAAAATCTGTGAATAACTTATCTAATATTCACATTAATTATCTGACTCTATTACTTCTTGTCATGATGACCAACATCTTAACGTATTTAATATATATCTAGTAGATTCTTCTATTACACTAAATTAACTTAATATTCTAAGCTTACCCACAGATTGGTTTGATTTACATAAGTTGTAGCGGTAGTCTTATTCATAATTTAATACTCTTAACATGTCTCGAAACCTGATGTCTTTCTAACTTTGATTTTATAAATTTATAGCTTAAGATCTTTCTTATTAGTCTTCAGATTTATACTATACACCTTATCATATAAACTAACTCATTGTGTAAAGTTTTTCTACGAAAACACCTGCCCATGAAGCTCCCGCAACCTAACTACGACATACTAGGCTCTGCCATTACTCCGCACGCCAGAGGTCCCTGGGCAGGAATAGATGTTGTTACTAGAGCTCCTGGCATTAATCTGGTTATGATTTCACTAACACAGATAACTTTCCCGGCTATTTTTAAAATTAGACCTATACCAAATGGTCCCCCGATCAGAAAATAGGGCCTCCCCCTCTCAATCTGGAGTGCGTTTGAAGAAAAAATTGGTTATGTTGTCAGTGAAGGATGTTGTGATCTCTATTGAGAGGGAATATTACACAATGGGCCAACGTAGCATAACCAATAATAGTACCTTTTACTGTATAAAACCTAATAACCTAATACTTATAAACCTAACCTAACCTTAATAACCTAACCATAACCTACTAACATATGAACTATACTAAATATACATATAACCTTAATAATCACTTAACTAAACTTAACCTAACTAACCTAACTTTTTTCTTAATCACTATAACTATATACATCTTCAATTCACTGGCAGCGGGCTGATCATAAGAGAAAAATAAATTTTTTATTAGATGTTATAATTGTAATTAGACTATATATATATACATCTATATTAATGTCACGAATACCCATATTATCTATACAACTGCTGTTTAAGGTTATATCATGACCCTATAAATAAATAAATATCTTAACTAAATACTATAAATTACTCAAAACATGACGTTAAGAAGAGAAAGACATGTCGTTATGCCAATGGTATCAATAGTTCCCTATGTTCTCATGAATTTGAGAATACACTGTAGTCGACAAATATATATTAGAATTATTAATTACTTCATGTATATGATATATAGTTAATAAATAAATATACTGTCCATTAGGAAATATACTGCGTAAAACAGTTTAGCATATTATTGATCGACCAATATTGATAATATATTTTTAAATAAACATTACTTGAGTTTTTGATGTATTCATTTTCAAGTTTTATTAGAATGTGACGATACCATTTTGAATTATATATTTTTATATAATAAAAATAACATAGATCATATATAATCACTCATTATATTTCCTAATTAAATGAATTATTAAATAGAAATGTTTAAACATACATAAATTATTGAATTAATTTATTTTAAAAAAATCTTGTCAGCCTTATTCCTTATCAGTTTGTAATGTGGGTACAGAATTTACACATAGATTGAACAATATTTTTTTATAAGAGATATTCTGATCTTACTAAAATCTGTAATTTTTTACAGTGTACACTTACATATGATGTTTGTTAGTTGAAATGTGTCGCAGATGAATCTAATTCTCTCTCTTGATATTACTCTAATGTCTGGGGCTCTTTTCTATCTTGACAAAACAAAATTCCTGTCGAGGCATAATTATAATACTCTGATAAATAAAAGTTTTAGTAATCCCTATAAATCTTTACGAACCATTTATATATATACTTCTTTTTAATAAAAAATCTTGGTCCGACCATTTAGTCTAATTTGTTTATTCTAGGAGTTTAGGATTATGTGTTCTGATCCACATTCGTTGATACATAATTTTTGTCTATGCTTATAAAAATATAAACGTACAAGAGAAATGCTCTCCCTTATACAAAATATAAAAAACATATGGATATACAAGGATCAAATATTTAAGATGAGACGTTAATTCATTTTTTGATAAGGATTTTTTTTGAGCACGTTTAAATTCAGGTCCGACTCATAGTGTCTTCTCTCACTCTTACAAGAGGCTGCTTAGTAACTGTGGTCTAGAGACGAGAGACTACTCGTCTACGAACAATTATTGTGCAATCCTACTATAATACATTATTCTGATCGTTCTTCTTATATATATTATGTTCTTTTTATATCATTTTGGACATCGTGCGGGTATGGAACAAAACAATATAATCGATGAAAAATAAAATTATATTGTTTATTAATTATATTTTTTAATACTATAAATAGTTCTAGCCGCTCGGACCTCAATTCCGTCATTATTCATAGGAATAATCTCTATCAACTGTGTTCGTTAATTTATCCCACTCTCTGATCAAAATATCACTCATTTAAAAAATAATACTTTGTCGACCTGGCCATAATTTTTCTCGTTACCCTAAGCTACTTTTAACTTGCATCACTTTGCCATTCTACCATACACTTGACATTCCTAGTTTTTTTTTCCTTTTGTTTATTATTATTTTCACTATGAAATACTACTACTGTCTTTATGGAATCCCTCCTTTGAAAAAAAATGCTGCTAAAATAATACTTCACAATATATATTAATATATTAATTATTTTATATAATATAATCCCTTAGTAGCCTGATACCATTTTTAGTACTATTTAATTACTACATTTTGGAAATGTATGTCGGAATCCATTTGATATATTTTTTTATAAATTATCCTGTCTGTACCATTTTATCTAAACACTTAATCTTAAATATTGAATAGATTATCTGATAATATATAGCCCATTTGAATATTATTTATTTTTAAACAATAATCTCTGTTCTTACCTAATTTTTATTACCTATTAAATATTTGAAAATATGTAGTCGAAATTATTGAATATTTATTATTTTTTATTAAAAAAAAGCTGATTCGAGACCACGGATGTTTATCTCTCTATATAACCCATTCTGTGAAAATCTTCGGAGTGCGGCTGACTCAATTAGTAGCGAAACAGTATTTAAGGATACTTTTAATTTGGGTTACACAAACCATAAATTCTGTGTGTGAGTGATAGCCTTCCGTTTACTCAGTCGCACTTACGTGTTACGAATTATAGGGTTACACTTTGACAGGTTTCTTGGAGACTACGATTTTGTTTGGAACGTCATTCGCATTGTTATGTGAGATTAACACATGTCCGACCATTTCCTTATCAAGTTTGAAATGCTGGATTCTCGACAGCGTATCTTCAATTTTAATGATGTTTTGGTAGATCTAGTTGCGTACTTTGTTGTGTACTGCTAAAAAACGTTCGTCTCGGGAAACACACTGTTCCGCAACTATTCTTATAATCCTAGACACTTTGAAATGTGGTCGACCTTTGACAATATTCACTTTCTGTTGATTCAGTACAGGTGTAGGCAGGAGAAATATATCATTATCCTATGGTCTCGTCCCTAGTTAACCCCGATATATGTTTTGTTTCACTTGTGCTGGAAATGGAAAGCGAAGTTTAGAACTGTCTGTATGCCGAGGAGCTCACAATGGTGACGGTTTCCACGACGGATAATAATCACCTTTTCTCGCTATCCATCTGGTGACCATTTTCTTATCAATGTTTTGCTCGTGGCCTCAGTTCAGTCCGGCGGTCGAGACATCAATGTGGTATGGAATCACATTTCTGTTTTTTAAAACAATCTCGGCTTGCGATTGCGTGGAAAAAGAGCCAGCATATACCTCACTCGTAATCAGAGGTATAGTGATAAGGAGTGCGACCGCTGACCGCAGTAGAGCATTTTGAGGAAGTCAAACTCTAACGACCTTTTCGTCTATCTTACAGATATAAATTCCCCATTGGCCTACGGGCTCAATCAATATATAGATAGTGTTCGTTGGTCTGTTGTGGCCAGAAAAATAAATCGGTCGAGCAAAATGTACTCCTTCATACCACCATTACAGAAAAGTACATAAGGACTTGGGCTCTATAAGATTCGCAGCTCACGATATCCGTGTGCGTATTTGCCGGAGTATTGAGCATTATTCTAGAAAGGAGTATACTCGATAATTCCTACAGTCTTTCCGGTTGTTCTTTACATATGTCTTGAATATATACCGATGAGTGTCAGATGCTTTGGGCACGAAATCGATATGAGGACTCACTAAATACTAGAGCAGTCCGAAGAACCACAGCAACATATAGGGAACCAGGTATCAATCCGCCAATTAAGGATAGATTTAAGGTAAGCGGCAAGTGTTTCTTTAATTACGAGGTAGTATATCTCTGGGCGAATATTTACTCTGTAAACAATGGCTATTCTTGGGTTGGGTGTGATATTTCATATAAGAGGAAACTCCGTTATCTGGAATCGTGCTGCCGGACCGGTGTCATCATTCCACACGGCGTTTGGATGGACTCGCGGTACTGCAACTATTCCAGAACAGCTTGAGCTCACATGGGATGATGCCTCGCCTTGCTGACCCGCAGAGACATGTGTTCCAACATGATGGCGCTGACAGCGGCAACTTCGTCTACCAAGTACGGGACGGCATCTGAACAGAGCTCTACACGACAAAATGGAGAGGGGGACTGTTGCGTGCCTGCAGATCTCCCGACCGTTAACGTCCGCTAGTTGATTTTTCTTTGGGGTCATGTGAGAAGTGTTTGTACATAACGCCAGTCAACACAAGAGAGGAACTGATTCAGCGAATATTCACTGGCGTTTGATCAATCAGACACAGTGAGGGCATGTTCGGTAGAGTCCGACAGGCAATGGGCATGGCGATGTAACGAATGGTATCAGGTATAGGGAGACACTTTGAACCCTCGTGTAATGCGAAAAACTGTAGATTATAACAGCTCCATTGTTTGCTTTACAACGTCGCTCAAAACATACGTTGTTTAAACAAATCCTTGTTCTTACTTCTATCAACCCCTCGGCAGTACACAGATGTCAACACGCACACACTACATAACATTAGAAATAATCAAATATCCGTTACGAAGTAAAAACGCGTCAAACAACATCACGTGTTTACCTTACATTCATCCGTAACTTGAAACGAAGCGGTCTTACAACATAGCTTATTTAACAATAAGGTTCCTTATCGTTTGCTCTATCAGCCCATCGAGTTGTCGCAGAGAGTTTGAATCACCCTATATATATTATTAGTATATAATAATAAAATAATAATATTAATTATATATATATATATATATATATATATATATAGTATATATATATATATATATATATATATATATATATATATTATATATATAATATATTAATATATATATATATATATAATATATTCCAAAAATGAAAAAAAATGAACACAAAGTATAAATATGTATACCAATCACAAAAAAAAATTAATATATATCATTATATATATATATATATATATATATACTATATATATATATATATATATATATATATATAGTATATATATATATATATAATAATATATATATATATATATATATATATATATATATATATATAATATTGCACGCAACTCATCCTTATCCCCTGTACCTTTGTTTATTAATCGTTCTTTAACTGGGATAAAAAAAAGTGATGAATGAAGTTAAAAGCTAGCGGAGTTGAAGAAACAATGAAAAATCTACCCTTCCTAATCTGCCAAGCTGGTGTCTTACATACTTTTCATCCTCTCGTTTATTCCTCTACTATGGATCTCACCCTGAAATGAATAAAACCACATGAAGGACGAAAATGGGCCTTAAAACTAAAATCACCACAGCAACACGTGGGTGAATGTGAGTATTTTCAGGAGATGGGCAAGGAGTATAAAAGGCAACAATTTAATCACGACAAACTTGCGTGATCAGACACACACTTAAAGATCTATAGCGGCCACAGATCAGATGCACAGCATGAAATGCGAGTCTACGAACTAATCCGTGCTTATCGGCGTATGAAAATGAAAAACATGGATGTATAGGTTGGGATATCCCATAAGCGAGTCCATTACATTATCCATGCTGCACTAGGCTCTGGGAAACTGTCCCCAAGATGGGTCTCACCCATGCTGACTCCTGAAATGAAACAGAACCGAAAGTGGGTTTGTGAGGAACTTATGATTCGATATGCACAAGAAGGGACGCCTTGGTCCGCCGAATTTTGAATTTGGACAAGTCCTTGGTACACTATTACGACCCGGAAAACAAGTGGCAGTCAATGGAATAGTTTCACATGCCCGATAAAAATGAAATTCACACAGATTTTTTTAACGACAAAACTATCAACTCTGACTGATTTGAACATTTTGGAGAACTCTGCGCTCTATTGTTGTAAGTTCTTCCTGGAGATGATGTTATAATGCATCATGACTACCCGTAAACACACTAGTCCAATAGCTGGATGCATCGCAGAATCTCAGATTTCATAAGATTTTACCACAAACGCCCTATAGCCCGAATCTCACACTTTTACGATTTTTTTAATTTTCACTAAGCTGAAAGAAGACTTTAAGTGGCATGTTTACACCAGTAAAGCGGAGGTTCAAGTAGATGTTGCTGCCTGTAACAGAAGACGCCCGATTTAATCGTCGAAAGGGTACAACGGCTTGTTCGACTTTGTGATGATTATGTGGATATGGTTGGAAATGTAATGACACTGCCTGGTAGATGACATTTCAAACTTTCTGCAGACCTACAGTTCATATGATTTCTTGCAAATTATTGAAATTATCGAGTAGGAGACAAAACTTTTCAAAACGCCCTCTTAATTTTTTTTTTTTTTTTTTTTTTTTTTTTTTTTAAATTGGTGTATATATTGCCTTTTCTTCTAAACTGTACTGTAGCACAAAAGCGTTTTTGTGCATGCACATGCACAACTATGAAATGGGTCATTAAGGAGTTAGAAACCTCCTAAAATATCCTTCAAAGATTGAAAAAAACACTTAGGAGTGAATCCTGCTCTCAGTAGGTTTGTTCACGTATACTACTTGATCGGCTCAAATCAACGTTCGGATCTTGAATCTACAGTTTATACCAAGCAACTTGTTTCTGATTCTCTGGAAGCCTTACCATAACAATGCTTATTATGCTTAAAATCAAAGAACATTTTTCTTTTTGGGACAAACCTGATCCGTCCACTACTTGACTTTGTATTTTATGTTATCTCTTCTATACGCTAGAGTTTGCTTAGATTTGGACATCAAGCCCTGGGTTTGATTAATGACGGATGTGTTTTGACTTATCCCGATGCCTATTTTTAGTATTGAATATTCTCTCTCTTTGCTACGAGTATGCCTTATTTTCTAATAGTATCTCTTGAATCAGAGTTCCTGGAATTTTCTTCGTGAACGTTTCCTGCGAAGTATACACTGCTACTCACGCCAGAGCGCTCCTTTAAAAAAATTTCCTATACGAGTATTTGTGAGTCTGGTATCTGATCCATTCCCAAGTTTTAGATATGAGACAATTTTTTTAGGGCCATCACTATAATGGTTACTTTCCATGTTTAATACCTTTTTAATGACCATCTCAAAGACTAAAGTATTTGTTCTCTTCTGCGACTCTGTACAATGAATTCAAAACAAGGACTTAATTGTTCCCTTACCGTGTAGTACATGTTGATAGAGTGCCCCGGACTTGTGAAAGTATTGCTCCAGCGTTGTCAGACTCGTGATTGACAATGCTATTGCCTTTTTGAATTGATGGTGGACAAGAAAGCATGCTTGGGATGTAGTGAATTATGAGGGCATCTGTATAATAAGACTATCCAGAACCTTGACAGCTGCCTTTCATAAGGCATGACATAGATTCTTCCCATATTATTTAAACGATATTTATGTAATTTGTTGTATTTAGTATATTCTGAAAGGTTTAGCCTCTACTTTTTCTTTTACTTACTAATACCCCCATATATTTTTTTTAGCTATTATATAGTTAGGTTGAAGTTTAAGAATAAACAATTTGTGTATATTATATTTAATTTGTAATGTTTTCACAGATATTCAACGAAAATACTCAAGTCTGGGACGGAAATATTGTTAATATGGAACTCTTTCGAGCATGTTATCCAAGATACCCATTAATTAAAGATGTAAGTCTTACCGAAGAAGAATTGGGTTCTACTATTGATCTTAGACCTTTCATGAATCCTTCACCATACACTGTTACTTCAGCTTCTTCTTTTCAGAGGATTTTCCATCTTTTCAGAGGTTTGGGTTTGCGTCACCTTATCGTTCTTAATGATGAACATAGAGTTGTTGGAATGGTTACTCGTAAAGATATTGTAAAATTCCATTTTGTTCATGAAAGTAGTGGTGTCTCATTAAGACAGTTGGAAATCTGTGATCCTTTTTAGCGTATTAACTCATCAAAAGTATTGATAAATATAGAAAATTTACTATGTGCTAGTCTTTATTAGTGACAAACCATCGGTAGTTCTAACACCATTTTTACGCTTTAAATACGGGCTTTTATAACATTTGTAAAGTATTATTTTTTTTGAAGTTGTTAAGAACAATTGTTTTCAAATGGCCTTGTGATAAACGTCTTTCATTATATATATATATATATATATAATAAAATCAGTCGAATTCACTCGGACTTAAATCATACAACACTACTTTGATCATCATTATCTTTTCTGCGCCACTGTATTAATTAACAAGGAATATATAAATCTTAGGTTCGTGTAAACTTATTAAGCTCCTCGGTCAAGGTTACAAAATATATAATTTAAACGGTTAAAATGTAATTTATAGAGATTTATTTGTGTAGTATATAATAGTATATATATTATAATTTAATAGTTCAACTATTTATGTAATTAATATTAGTTGTTTAAGTTTGATGGGAATTTATTATTAAAAGTTTAACATATTTTATATATTATGGGGCATAAGTATTAGGTGTGTTAGGTTTGTCTTGTACATTATTTTCTTAGTTGATGTTTTTTCTTATGGTATCTTATTATATTTTAGTGAAAACATATGTTAACTGTATTACATATAAATTCGTTGATTAGTATCTAAAGAACTTATTTTCAGTTCTGTACTATTAATTGTATTAATATATTAGGTTTTATATTGTGTTAGTAACGAGAATATAATTACCCTTTTGAAATATGATGGGTGCTGCATATATCGTCACTGTCTTGTGGTTAAGTGTTTAGGTTTAGGCTTCTGTCTAAGAATTGCGTGATGTAAGTTGTAATTCTATGTCATAATTTTACAATTAATGGATTTGATTCTAACAGCTATTTTTCACTATAAGGTATATATGTTATCTTCCTAGTGTTGATAGAGCTCAGATATTGAAAATATCAAGAGTGCTATCTAATACGTCATGTGTGTATATTCAGTCAAATGATCTTACATACTCAGATTTGTATGTGATCGGCCCAACTAAGAAATGCTCATTCACTATATAATAATCTAAACTCCAACAGTGTGACTTTAACTACACGGGCGGACTAGTAATAGTGTTTAAATATATAATATGTATTTGGCAACCTTTTTAACTCTTATTTGGTTATAAGGCATATAATATCATTTTTCATGATCTTAATAAATGATGGTGATTATATTATATATTACTGATAATAAAGTAAGGCGGTAATCTAATAAAGGAGATAAGGTACCTAAATAATACTTACTTTAATAGTATTACTCGGGTTTATTATATGTAGGTAGGTTATAGTATTATGTAACATTTTGGTAAATAAATGGTACTATATATAGGTTCATATGTATAATTAAACGTTTAATATGTTAAGAGATATTTGGATTAGAAAAAAAGTATTAAATTTATGACCTTAATATTAATTAAGATTATAACTTTTTAATTAACCGTTGAGTTTAGTTCTGGAACTTTGTATTAATTAGTAACAGTTTATTTGTGTGAAAGTTGTGTTAGGGTGTGTGTGTATGTACATATATATATTCACTATAGTATTTATATGATCTATGTTATTTATTTAAAGTGAAAACATTTTGTATTTATGTTAAGTATATTATATATTATTTTTGATATCTAGTATTACGTAAAATACTGTGCTAACCATTCCATATAAATGCTCTAAATCATATTCTCGCTAATATATTAGTATTGTTTATTTGTGTCTTATAAATAACATCAGAATTCAATTCTGTTCAAATTATTATAGGGTCATACTTTATATTTGAAAAATAAGATATTAAGATGTTCTATGTACTTTAGTGTGCATTACAATGTGCGCATTTATATATTACTATGATTACGCTTGAAGTGTTGTGATTAAAGATTGTGATGAGAATTATTGTTTTTATTATAAGGTTACTTTTATATCATCAGTGCAACTATGATTATTTAGGTTTTAGTGTTACATTAATAGTTATGTGTTTATATTCAAATAACGACTATTAATTATGTATTTGACAAAGATAGTCAAATATCAACAACATTTAATACTTTACTAATAGAATTGTATTCGCAAGTATTAGATTATAGATAATTATACCATTGTGCTTGTTTAAATATTGTAATGGATTTATTTTGTTCACGTAATTAACACTTGTAGTTTAGAGATGTGTACATATGCTTATCAAAAACTCTATAAGGTTCAAAGGCATTATCGAGTTCTTTTAGTGAAAATTACACATTCTTGATTCATTTGTTGATCGCAGTATCGTGAGTACAGTTGAGTAGGGATAGTACGGGATGATGTGTATTGGTCGTGTGTTGAACTCGTTGGTGTGAGTGCGTGTTGTGTAATGAATTAGAGTTAAGCATCTGATTTTGTTTGTTAAAGTAATTGTGAAAGAGGTGGCTGTTATGCACATGATTCAAGACAAATGATGTCGGGAATATTTGGCTTATTATAACTATACCATGTAATAGATTCTTTTGAAAAAGAGAATCGTCCATTAAAGCGGGAAACAATGGCTTTGTTTGAACTTACAAATGAAAAAAAGCAACGTTTGAAAATTGATTTTTGTTACATAAGATAAGAGGAAGCAGCAGATTTGATGTAGTGCGTGTCAGTTAAGTCACATCAGGATGATTACATAGTTTATCATCAGATGAAGAATATGTGTTAGAATCTGCCATCAATGTCGAGAGGAACGAAATAGAACCAAAAAGATGAAACTTATGACACATCATGCTGCAGCTTCATCTACAAAATAAGTTAATTAATGTCTATAAATGTAATCTTAACTTACTAAATGGTAATGTCAAACTGTTGAAAAAATATAAGCACGAGCTATTTTATTCAGTAGAAGCAAGACATACAAACAGAAGAAAATGGCAGAAACTTGCTGAAGGATTTAAAAACAAATTGTCCTCTGCAAATTGGGATGGCAAATTAATGAAAGATATTACCGGTCATGAAAATTCGAAAGATGTCAGTCTAATTTTGGAATCTAGGGTGTGATAGCTTCCTTGCGTTCCAAGCCTTACCCATTGAAAGGTAAAAATACTTGCATGATGCTAATATCAATTAGTATTAGAATGGGATATATTAAGAAGTCAATGCATGTACTTTGACACCACTCCAGCAACAAAGGTATAAGAAGTGGTGCCTGTATGTTAACTAACGATAAGATGGTAAACCACAGCTGTGGTAGCTTGTGAATACTTTTAGAATTAAATTGATGCAGCTGTTTGTTCTTTGTTGGTTCTCTGGACCTATATTAATCTTTTTAGAGATTATAAATTGCAATTGTAAATTGAATACGAAAAAATTACAACAGCGAGAGAACCTGTCATCAAAGAGAAAATAAAGAAGCTGGTGATATCGTTAAATTTGTTGAAGCGCAGCTTCAGAAACCTTGTATGATTACAAGGAATTTCTGAGCTGACATTGATTTTTCTTGGTAACACTCCGACATCAGGAATCAGATTTAATGTCCGGAGCAGTATCATAGGGCACGATTGGATGTCTAGGAATTTACTGTATTAAAATATGTATGTTTAAGAACCAGTTTAAGCTGATTCCAAGAGGAAGAAGAGAATGCGTGATTATTTCCTATTTGTTAACAACATAATAATTAGATGTGGTTACGGCACAAATTAGCCATCAGTGCTCCACGTTCGGATTTGGATCTTCTACAAGGCTTGAAGTCAAGGGAAAAGATATTACTAGCAAGTGTGCTTTAATCAAGTTTTGAGGATTGTGGTACCTTCTTGAGGAATTGTTCGTCTTGCATTTTTTTGTTCAGAGGTTTTGCTTTGAAGAAAAAACAAATGAAGGCATGCCTAAAGACAAGGAATTCATGACTGGAAAAAAAAGCACCATAATATCTGAGTCAGTATCAAAACAATTTGCAGATTTCGTTACAGGTACGAACACAAAACGTTCTTGACATTCTATATTGTTCACACATTTTAGAAAAGATGCCTGCGAAGTGGAATGATGAGAGAGGCTAATATGAAAGAATGAGGAATCGTAAGAGAGCTAAAAGTTATAAATGATACTGCAGAGAAAGTTAAGAATACAATAAACAAACTGAATAATAAAATGAGAAGACATTAATTAAATATATGGTGACAAAACAACAACAAATTATTGCGAATAAACAGAAAACATACTCTTACATCATAGGAACAATAATATATAATAAACAGATGAACTGTATGTGGTTGTTTTATGCCTCATGGGGAAACTTCCACGTTAAAAAAAGTTAACGTGCTATACGCTATATCTCAATGGGTTGTGTGGAAATCGATCGAACCATATATTTCGAACTTGGTAGCACTTAAGTTTATTCTCAGCATAAAATTTGTACCCCAATGTTGTTTTTAAATATAAACAAAATTGGCGGGTGTCTGGTTGACTTCAAAAAAATTTTTATCTACATTTTGTATATCTAATATATATTTATATAATATTATGATTAGGTATATATATATAATATATATATATATGATATATATTTAGTATTACTTATATATATATATATATATTATATATAATATTATATATATATTAGTGTATATATTATTGAGTTATATTTATTTGTTTTAAATATTTAATTAATGGTTGGTATGGTGTAACGAATTATCTTTTTGTTATGTTATTCATCAATGATGGAATTCAATTTTTTGCTCGTTATAAACATGAATTAACTGATTCTACTACGTTTTCTAATTCAAAAACTTGTAATTTTTTCTATATTTACGATTAATACTTACTCATGTTTAGTTTTCTAAACTTTTGTAATTCTTAAAGAATATATTTTTTAGAAATATCTAAGGATCATTCCTTTGGGAATTCATTTTCCACATCATTTTCTTTTCAGGTCGAGTTTTAAAAAAAAAATGTTGAATGGAAATATATTTTTTTAGTATGTAGAAAGTTTGTATTCAGCATTGATTTCAAACGTTTTTTTGGGCACATTCTTTGGGAAAATCTTTCTGATTAATAAAAGAATATAAGTTGTAGTTTGCCAAGTTTAAATGTTCGTACATACTTAAGTAAAGAAATATTTGCAAACGAGAGGTCAATTATTTACTTTCAATAAACAAATTTCTTCGTTTTATGGATTAAGGAAATTGATTCTATGCACAGCTCTCTTCAATATTTTGTCCATTGCTTTTAGTTACGCTTCTCTGAGGTTATTTAAAACAGCATAAGCCGCTCTTCCATGCTTCCTTATCAGCAGTGAGCAGCATGTAGCTTATAAGAATTGCTCGGACTCGGTGTAGCTCGATTAAGCGTTCATTATATAATATTTTACTCGCAAGAGAGGGAGAGGATCGTGAATTAGGAAACGTATTTCAAGCACTTCATTACTACTACTGATATCTCGCAAGTTGCGTGTTTAAGTTTTTCTCACTAAAGGTTATACATTACAAGTTTCAAATACAGTGTATGCTTTAGTATAAACTTGAAGCTACTCATCACTGCAAATAACACACCCCAATATATGGATAATACATAGATCTCTGGCTTGTATCAAGCGGAGTACATACATTATATACAAAGAATATATAATACTTATATATATAATATATATAATATGTATACATTAATACAAAGAGTATATATTATACTTAATCAACAATTTAAGAAAATGAGAACATCGTGTCCCGTAAATGCAGGTAATGATATCGAATTCCTCGGAATAATAATAAAAACTAAGAGACAAATATTTAAAAAAATTTGATTCTATCACCCCAATATTTTTTAACAAAATTTATTATAACAAATTAAACTTAATAAAAGTAATATTAAGTAACTATGGGAATACATTAAAAACGCAATAAAAGTAATTTTTATTATATTTTTTTTATCGATTTTTTATTTTTTTTATTTAGAAACCATTTAATTTAGTAAAGTTTAATAAAATTAAATATGAGAAGGGTTGGGTGGGTTGGTGCGGGGTCGGGTATGGGTGGGATGAGGGTGAGGTAAGGTTTATTCCAGTATTACGCCCTGTTAAGTGAAATACTTTAAACCTACACACAACAACACACAGCACAACCACAAACACCACATACACACTACACTACACACCACAACATAACACACACACACACCTACAGCACAACCATAATTTACACACGTGCAAGTAATCTACGTAAATAAACCAACTAATTATATATATATATATATATATAATATTATTAATAATTACATATATATATATATATATATATATATATATTATATATATAATATAGGAGAGAGGAGGAGAAGGAGGAGAGAGGAGAGAGAGAGAGAGAGAGAGAGAGAGAGAGAGAGAGGAGAGAGATATGTTTGGAGTAGGAGTTTTTGGAGACTAATATTCTTTCTATCTTTAATTGGAAAATTTTAACAAATAAATCATAAATATGATTTTTTTATTATTATTATGTATTATTATTATTTATTATTATTATTATTTATTATTATTATTAATTATTTATTATATTATTATTTTTCTATTTTCTATTGATTATTATATATTGTTTTAATTTTCTTTGTTTTGTTTTTCTTTGTGTTGTCCCCATACTCAAATAACTAAGATAACATTTCGTGTAAGTAATTGAAACATTTACCCGGTGAACAGACATACGTACAAGGAGAGATTTTTGAGTGTTTCTTAATAAGGTGGATTACAGAAGTGAATGTGATATTAACTACCAAAGAAATAGTGATTTATGAGTGTATAAGATAGAGGAGAGATTGGTAGCAGAGGCACAATTGTTATTGTACGAGAGTCAGATTGTAAAGGACATAGATGATGATATGATATCTCGAAATTATAGATGAGTAGATAGATATATAGATATGATAGATAGATAGATAGATAGATAGTAGATAGATAGATATATAGATAGTGATAGATAGATAGATAGATAGATAGATAGATAGATAGAAAGATAGTAGTTCGATAGAGAGATAGATAGATAGATAGTAGATAGAAGATAGATAGATTAGTAGATAGATAGATAGATTAAATAGATATATAGATAGATAGATTAGTGTGATTATTTTGATATGAAAATACACCTTATATAATATTTGATGGTGAAGATAAATTGGAAGAATTTTGTTGGGAAGAATTTTTTTGCAATTTTTAAAGATATTTGGTGTAGTAAATAAATCTGAATAAATAATGAAATTCTTAGTTTGTTATCTCCTTTATTTGTACATTCAATTCTAGGCCACATAAATTACTATTTATTATAATTTTGATTTAAATTATACAAACAATTGATGTTTCGCTAAACTTTTTCTTAATAAGTATTGTAAAAAATCTTAACTATTTTTTTTATTAAATTTATGCTTTCACTAAAAGTCAGTTAACATGACTAGCAAGACTTTTAAAGAAAGAAATAATAAAAAAGTGAAAATAAGTAATAAGATAAAGATAACTTTTTTCTTTAGCCCTTGTGATATCAAGAGTAATTGGAATGTAGAGACAAAGAAAGTATACCAGTTGATTAATCTTCGATCTTGAATATATATATATATAAATTATTATATATATATATAATATATATATTATATATTATTATATTATATATATATATATATAACTATATATATATAATTATTATATATATATTAATTTAATATATATATTATATATTATATATATTATCCACTAAAATCCTTTGATAACGTTTTCATTAGTTCTATTGATATGACTTAATTAAATTAATGTTGAATCATTTATTAACAAAAAATTTTTTTTTTTTTCGTTTTTATACTTTAAATTTACTATTCAACATTTCTATGCTGTGTTTTGTGACTTTAATTTACTTATAAAACCTTTATCAAAAATTGTAATGTATTAATAATAATGAATATAATCAATATATATAATATAATATAATAATAATATATAATAATAAAATAATTTTATTATTATCATGATAATAATAAAAAATAATTTATATCAAATAAAAATCATTTAATATTTATAAATAACTATAATATAATAATCTGCAATCAGTATCTCATTATAATATTATAATGATATAATAATATTAATATTTATAATAATAATAATAAATAATAATTAATAATAATATAATATTGAATAATAATAATAATAATATTAATATAATAATAATTTAATATATATAATATAATAATTAATAATAATATATGATAAAAAATAATGATAATTGATAATTAATGAATAATGATAAATAATGATAATAATAGATAATGATAATAATTAAATATAATAAAATATATATAATAATAATGTAATATAATATACAAATAACTAATATAAAAAAAATAATAAATTAATAATAATTATAATAATAATTTCTATAAGTCCATTATATGATTATAATATAATCTGTTAATAAATATAATAATAATATATAATAATAATTTTTTCAGATAGGAGATGAATGCTTATGGTTCGATTACATACAAATGAACATAGGTTAAGTGTAAAATTATATACCTATATAGTTATATTATATTATATATATAATATATATATATATATATATAATATATATATTTATATATATATATATATTATGATATATTTTATTATATATATATATATATATATTCAATGTAGGTTATATTACAAATTTTACTATTATTTAATATAGTGCACACGTGGATGTGCTATATATTATAGTTTATACTGTAGATATATAGAATAAAATATATAAACTATAATATTATATATATATAATATTATATTATATATATTATATATTATTTATATATATTATATAAAAAGATATTTATATATATTATATGTATATATTTATAGTATATTTTAATATAGTTATAAATTTATATAGAGGAATATAACTGAGTATAAAATAGAAATTGATTTTGAAAATGTAATGAATTATTATTATTACTGTACTTAATATACTTTGGGAATAGGACTTTATTTAACAATTTTTTAAAATAATGTGATATTCTTTACAGCTTTATCAACTTCTGAGTTCTGTGAATTATTAAAATTATACATTTTAAAAAATGAAAGAGATAGAGAGTTTTTAGCTTTCTTTCTTTAATGCTTTTGATCACTCGAGCCTTATCCGTGTTATACTAATTTGATAAACTTGCTTTAAAAATAAAACAAAAAAAAAAAAACAAAAAGCAAAAAAAAAAACTAAAATAATAATAATACAAAAGACAGAAAGCAAAAAGAAACCATATTCGGTCTTGCAAATACAAATAGTAAATTCAACGTTTAAGTATTTTGAAACTTAGGTTTCCTGAATTAACATTTAAAGTTTTTGTTTTTTGTTTTGTTTTGTGTTTTTTGATGTTTTGTTTTGTTTTTAACTATGAAAATATATATACGAAAAAATCATCTGATATTTGATAACTCCAATGAAACGGAAACTTTCGGTTCTTTTTTTTTTTTTTTTTTACAATAACGTTCGGACATGAATGGTGTTGTCTATTCTAGGAGGGTAATGATCTAGAAATATTGGCCTACCATATGCATCATGCTAGGGATCGACCTATCCCAATTTCCTTTGACATTCTGTACTCTAAGATTTGGCAACGTAATTATATTTTATTTATCTTTTTATTGTATTCAGTCTCTGAGATCTTCCTGTTTGCTTTTTATATACATTTTTATCTCTTATAGATGTAACTTTTTGTATTATGTTGGCTCTTAAATGGTTGGGAAATATTTTTTAAATTATTCAAAATTGTCTAATAATTTTTTTTTTCTTTATTTTTTTTTTTACTTTTTATTATTTCCAAGTTTTGGATGTTGCGAAACTGGATTTGCATATTTTATTTTTTGAATATCTCATTTTTTATATATTTAATTTTTCATCGAAGTATTATGATTAAAGGGAAGACTTGAAGATTATGCATTTAAGTTCTTTAATAATAGAAATTGGAGAATTTATTTTTATTCTTGGAGGAACAGAAGTGTCGTTGTGGAAGAAAAGCATTAAAAAGTTTTTAAAGCTTATTATTAAAACATTTAATAATTTTAGCATTGACCGCATAATATTTATATAATAACGTTCAGTATAGTTGTCGATTCCAATTCTAGTAGTATAGTAATGTAGTGGGAGGATAGGTAGAAGTAGATTCACTATTATTTGGAGTTTTTAACATTCCTGTGGTATGGAGTAGTTTTCTTGAACTTTTAGTGTTACAAGTTCGAACGCCGAATATAAGTAAACGCTATGTTAAATTAAAACAAATACAAGCGGTTTACCTGGAGAGATAACAAAGTCTCTTTGTTGAAGCCATTAGAGTTTTGGGCAGTTGTTTGGGTTTTCTAGTGGGTTAGCAGGTAAAAAATAACTACAGTATTATAAGTAGCCCCTTATCCCAAACGTACACATGATCTACAGAAATAGATTGAGGAGCTGCCTACTAATAACCATTGTCATTGATGAAATTGAAACAATTATAATGGGATTTCTGAATAGGTACGTTATTCTATGAATGTCTAGATTCTGTGAATATTCTTCCAAATAGATACTACAAGACATCTAATCATGTTCCTTCATGGTATCAGTGTTCCAATGACGGTTACAAATGAGATAACGTAATAAGCATTTCTAGTAACACTAGTATAGTATTAACTATACACTGGTAAGAAAGAAATAAGAATAAAATAAAACCATAAATAAAAATAAATAAATAAATAAATAAATAAAAAAACACAGCATGTTGTGTAGAGCGATTGCGATTAAATTTTATTTGGTATCGATTTTTCCTCGAAAATTACTAGTTAGTAAATAGTTTTGCGTAGTTGAGAAAATTTCGTAGAATCCATAAATATATTAAAGGTGTTTTTATCTTCCAGGTTTGCCAAAACAGAAAGCTCAATTTTTTATCAATTTACATCTATTGGAATATATTGCACATGGTTTAAATCTATCCTTGTCACGCTCGTTTAACATATATGTTTTAAAACGCTTTTCTGGACAGGAAAACTCGTTCAATGTTAAAACTGTAAATTATTTTGTGTTTTAAACAGAGTTTTCAAAATCCCGTTTTAAAGATAAATAGCCCAGTAGGCTTAATTGGACTTTATTGGGCTTTTTGGGGTTTTCCAAAATATATATTCTAAAAGCCATAAAAACTTAAGATACAATAAATTTACCTAAAGTGGTTTTACTATTCTAAGAATATTAATTAGATATGGTTAAACCAGTGGTCACAGAACTCTCCTGGGAATTACCCCAAATCATATAACTAAATGCATAATGATATTACCCTTAGATTTGAAAGTGAGGGAAAACAAACTATTTGCTTCTAAAATTATAGTATATGGTATGGAAATATTCTTTGTAAATTACCACACTAAACGAATAATAAAAAATATTGTGCTCATATCAATTACTTCATTGTTCATTTTAATTTAGATACAGTCATACCAAGCTCAAAAGTATGTATTATGCTCAATTAATCAAAGTTAATATTAAATCAGCAAAATAACAAAATGATTAGAAGTAAAAATAAACTGCATTAATATGAAAAAGAATAGAATTTATAAAAAATGAAAATGTGCTCAAATTTAAAGTCCAGCTCTTTAATCAAATTTTGAAGAATGATAATCGTCTCATTTTTGGATACATCAAATTAAGGATTTTTTAGTGTCAGGACAAGTTGGAATCTGATCATTGTTTTTAAAAATTATGAAAATGGAAAACTATTTATGCTTTGTTTTCAAGTTCATGAAAATGGAAAACTATTGTGAAAAGATAGGCGATTGCAAATGGAAGGAAAAAAAACAATAATCTGACAGTTCTGTCTCATTCTGAATTTCAGTACATTGGAGAGAAGTTTAAGAAGTGCTTCTGCCAATGTTTCAAGCTCTTCTGGCACATTTGTAGTTTCACAGTTTATGCGATTTACAAACCAACTGACAGTATGATTATTAAATTCTGGGAAGTAATTAAAGAACCACTATAATGGATCCTTGATGTCATCAAAGGAAAGATCTTCATAATCTTTCAAAAACACAGCTAACTTTGGACTGGCAGTTATCTAACCCCAACGCAGAAACTTTGATCCAAATGCTGAAATCTTTTCGCTTACCAAAATGCTATTGACATTTCAAATTTCCTGATAAACCAAGATCTAAAAATCGGCAAGGAACATTTATGAAATTACAGCAGTTGTGTTGAATATTAAATTATTTATATCAATAAATGTTTTATATAATTTCTTGGCGATTCTGCGTTCGTCTGTTAAATTATTAAGTGAATTGTGATTTACATTATATATATATATATAGTTAAAATTAAATTATTTAGTTAAATTATTATGTGAATTGTGAATTACGTTACATAACTGAGATATTCGAGCGGCTTCCCTAGTCATTTGTTTGAAAAACAGGAAACTTGTTAGTTGCAGGAAGCGTACAAAAAATGATGAACAATAAATTTCCAGAGATATTTTGCCAATTTTTGTGGCAATTTATTGCTGTCCTTCAAACTTCGGGTCATTTTAGAGGATCTACTCAACATTTGGTCTTGCAATGGAATAAACTCGGAAACAAGCTGGGAGCTGAAAAAGCCCAGAAGCAGCTTGTCATAGTGTACAAAATGAAGTAAGAAATGAATTTTAATTTGGCTTTTCACTAGTTTTTATACAATAATAAATTGAAATTACAGTTTTCTTTGCAGGATAAAAAGTTTGATATGTAATTGCTTTTCAGTAAGTTAAAAAATCCGATTTTTCTTATCTCACTAGCCACAAACGCAAAGTCTTTATAGCTATGGTCAATGGTTAACCTGTATTCTGTATAATATACTGATAATATGGCATTATTTACTTTAATAACTGTTTTTTTTAAGTAGTAAGTACTTTATCTTTCTAGTTAGTTCCTTTATTGTATAAGTAAAACTGGGCAATAAACTTAAGCTTCTGGCTGAATTAACGAATAATTTGGTTTAAGTTGCATCTAATTTGTGCAAGAGATTTAGGCTCGTATTTTACTATCATACGATGTTCCTTTGTCTTCAATCTTCCGTTTCGTATCAGTAGTTCTATACAGATGTCGTCGACCTTACCAGTAATAGGTTCGCCATAAATCTTATCGGATAGGTCGAAGAGATAATCTCATACCAGAGAGACAATACCTTATGGCGCCCGTCTATGACAGAGGTGAAAGGCTGGCACACTTGCAGACCTTCACGATAGGTATTAGGTATCTACAGTCTATTCCTACCACTTATAATTATACTATAATCCCGCAAATTAATTTACATCTATGGTACGATACTTACTTCATTCTTAAGTTCAATAGTAGTATCACTCTGATAATAACTTTACCTGTAAGCTTCTATGCATACTTAAGATTTATATGTATTAATAATGCGTACCTGTTATAGCAGGTCTATAATAGCCAATGGCTTTAACGTTATTTTTTGATTATGTAATATAGTATTTAATGTATATGGACACCATTATTCTTATTATATGTATATTTTGTAAAGATTTGCATTAAAATCATAATTTATTTTATGGCCTAATTCAATTATTAAAAGTAATTGTTTTTAGATGTTGAATTTGAACAGATTTTCAATGATAATCAGTGGTAATTTTATAGATCGAATTTCCAGAACTACTCGGACAAATATACTTGGGTTTAGTTTCAGTTAAGTCGCAAGAAGCTAGGCGTCGGTTGGATTCGAAACACTATATAGGACACAATAGAAGTCTATTTTCTCTCGTGAACTGCACACCCGTATGTGAGATAGTTGCCGCAGAATTTTTATCATAGGCCATGAAAGTGGCAAGCCCTGATTCCGGACCACAAGACTCCGTAGGCTGAAATCGTCTGCCGTTACGAACCCACCAACGAATTGACTTCACGGCACCACCGCTGCTTATGGTGGTAGTGAGGTTTCGAGTAAAGTACCGGCAATGGATAGTCAGGAGGATGTTGATTATGTTTCATAAGAGATTGGCATGAGAACAGCAAGTAGATAAGTGCGGTGGATGAGAAGTAGAGGAGGCTAGCAGTGTGCAGAGAAGGAGAAGAGAGAGCGCAGTGAAGTAAGAGGGAGCTAAGACAGATAGAGAACGAGATGTATTGTGTGTCATATGCAAATAGAATGTGATTATCTTATTGGTTGCTATGTATGATGAAGTCAAATGTGTGTTCGAGTAGAATGCGTTAAGGACTGAGGCCGAGCTTTATGGTCATATCTTCATATATCCCAAATCAATTAGTATTTAAATACATTAAGGTGTAATAAAATATTCAAAAAATATCTAGTGTTATCCATTCTGATCTTACCTTGAGCCTAATGTGTTATTTTTGTTTGGTATCCGTTTTCATGTGTAGTACATTGAGGTATATTCTATCAGAATATCATTCACAATACGATACTAATATATTACCATAACAGTAGGAGATTAAATAATCTATTTGTAATTACCTGAGCGTCATCTCACACACACCCTCGGCGTATGCATAGTCTTACTCCATATTCTATCAGAGCGTGAGCTTTCTATGTAGTGCCATCAAGTGAACTCATATAGACATTAATTCTAGTAGTGTTACTATATGTAATAGTACAATTGAAATAATAATAAAATATGAATTAAATGACGTTTTTTGCCATTGAAAACTAGAATCTCAGATAGTATAATAAATGCGCGCGGTACATATGATAAGAACAAGGGTGGTATTTTATAATAAAATTATAGTTTTAATATATAACTGTTAAGGTCTTTATATTTATGTTTACTTAAAGTATCTTCATATATGGCGAAAGATTTGATACTGATGCTTAATCTAGTAAGCTAATCTAATGAGCTAATTTAATACTTTTAATCGATAAGATCCCTAATAGACGTTTTTATTTTTTTATACAATATATTAACTTTTATATAGTAATATATTACTTATTTTAACCGTGGCTCATTTAAGTAGTATATCGATTTAATTTTATATCATAATTAGTAAATGTCTAAGTAACGCATAATATATTTATGCCATGCATCTACTATTGCTGATACGAGTGTCCGCACTGTTAGTGGCAGTATGGTCATACTTTCGTTACATACTATAGTTAACATGATCGAGAATTTAGGTATGAACGATCGGGCTATGATGAGAATATGTTATTTTATGTCATTATTAATATATAGGTGAATATACTAGCCTTGATCAGTGTAGGTGGAGACGCATAATAATTAACGCTTATCTTGCGAGAATAAAATGATAACTCTTATACCTTAAGGGTTTATCTAAGTGATACTATAATGAATCAATACTATACACCGGTGTAACTGAATAAATATTATACAGTATAATAAGAGTTCTGTTGTTTGTCGGCGAGCGCCAGCCACTATCCAGTAGTTGATAATTTATAAATGTAGTTTATTTATTTACGTACAATTAATTTTTCGGTTTACTATTATATACTTAATTATTAATATTATATATAAATGTCTATATCAGTTTGTATTTGGCATTATTATTCTGTATAATGATTACTTTTTAGTCTAATATTTAAAATAGCTTCTTGCTCTGTTAGTTAACATAAAGAAATATATTAACTAATACATATAAAACCTTAATTATACAATAATTTAAAAGAACCACTTTGATATGCCGGATATTATAATAGGAGATATAAATATTATGGACATACTAACGCGTGCGCATAACACGGATACTGTTCCGACAGGTGCGTATAGTAAAAGCATAAAACTTAGATCCTCGGTTATAAATGGCTAGCGTATCTCTAGATAAAATGATTAATTTAATTTAATATATAGGACATTTCAGTTTTATTTTTGGTATTTATTTTTCTTAAAGTTAACTTGAAAACAAGGAAGTTTATAGTACTGTATAATAGCAAACATGATTTCCAGAAATTCAAAGAGCAATACTGGTATAATAACTTAAATATTAAAAATGTGTAAATAAGTAAAGACAAAGGCAATCTTATCCTAAAATTGCACAAAGATATAGTAGATTATATTATTTTTTTATTATAAACTATATATATATAGATTATTAATTTCTCATATAGATATTTTTATTTATTAATTCTCGCACTATTTAAATATAAAATATTTCTATTATTAATTGAATGTAACATTTTGTATCATCTAATTGCATGGTTCAGATTTCGGAGGATTAAATATTATATATATTTGACACACTGTTTATGTCCTGGTTGGACTGCATGATGTTTGATAATATCTACTCATTACCTTAGGGGAAGATGGCTTAGTTTTATCTATGGATGCGGAGCAGCTTATTTTCGTGATTGTTTATCCCAAGAGAACCAAATGACCATACCAACTTTTTAAATATTTTTTTTATGGCTGATATAGCTCTGTTTGGTAGCAAATTACATTGAAGCGCTAAACTGTACTCGATGAATAATGAGGAGAATTGAGCTAATAGAGTTATCATGATGAATTTAGGACTTCATACCCTAATATTACGATAGAATATGATGCGGTTCGGCTTGTCGACTCTATTTTGTTAGAAACATGATCACATCATAATAACCTACGTTATAATCGTAATTATCATTAGTGTCATGAGAGTCACTACAAACACTATAAAAGATATAATTTATTCATGATAATAGATAATAATGCGGTATTTATAACATATAGTACCTAATAACTTTTTTATTATTTTTATCAAAGATTCTCTGAGCATAATTTAGCACCATAATGAAAAGATAGCAGTGCCTTTTAAATAATTACGCATGAATCACGCTTTAAGGGATGCATAAGACCTTCTACTTTTAATAACGAGACACTATGTATATACTGCGAGATAGAGAACGGTTAATTTATTTTTATTGATTGTGAATTTACTCATTATATGTTGAATCTTCAGATAGAGATTTAACGTCTAAGTAGGGTTACCTCATGAAGATATATGAAATGCTTTATTAATCTCTTAATACCTCATTCTTATTCAGTTAAATTATCTTTTTATTATAATGAATATAGATAAAATACGTCTTACAATGAATTATATAAGTATATTATCAAAAAATTATATTAAACTAAAATAACGAGTTCTCTTTCTCTATATCATATATAATCCCCCACGTCCCCCGTTAAAGAATCTGGAGTAATCCTATAATTAACTATTATATTATGTAATTATTAAAGAGATATATATAAGATGTTAAATAATTAATTACCCGTTTCCGGCTGAATCATAATCAATTCGAGTTACCGGGTGTAATTGTAATCAGCTATAATATCTATATGATGTATTCTATTCTATTACTCTTTTAATTTTCAAATGTTACGAATTATTCTCCAGTAAAAAAGTTTCCTCTAATCACAATATCCGAGTACTGTAATGGGATCCGCAAACACCATCAATCGCACATAATAATTGAGTGAAAACAATGTAATATAGGGTCATTGAAATCTAGTATTTGCAAGCAGCCCGAAGACTATATATCTATAAAGATAATAAAACATATATAAGTTATAGACGTCTATTAACACTAACCCAAAACGACTATTACTTAACCGAAGTTGTGTGCTTTAAAATCCCTACTGTACGATATAAACTAGACTCTAGACAATAACTTTACTAACAAGTATATATATGTAAATTTATTTTTATATTTATAATTTTAATGTCACTGTAATATTGTTTACAAATAATAAAAAACGCCGCAATGTGGCATTCCGCATGTCCCCAAGAGCTCTTTCAAGCATACCTCTTCATTCGATTAATGTAAAAATTATATAAATAGTTGACGAAGCTTACCTGCCACAACCAACCTATGAAACCATATATAATATTTCATTATATCGCTTTTATATAATTACTACACAATATATTACAGTCTATAAATATTATATATAACTGATTATAATATATAATTATTATATAAAGTGTATTAATCGTGCTATTAAGTTATAATAAATATAAGTAGATTCATCTGTAAATACTATAAAGCATCTAATATAACTAAGTATTTCCTGTTCGGTAGTAATTATAATTATATATTATTTATTATATATGTAATATATATATATATATATATGTATTATAATATATTATAATATAATAATAATTTATATATAGAATATATAAATTTATACTTATATATATTTATTATATATATATATATATATTTATAATATATTATATATTTATTTTCCTATAATATATATATTATTAACTATACCTCTAATATATTAATATGATTGGTTGTGTGTGTGGATGCTATGGCTAAACCTGCAAGAATTCGTCCCTGACAAAACGTATATTTTAGATTTACGCATCTCGATAAGTTATCGATTCTCGTACCTATTGCGAAAACCCATTCCTATTATGAAACCGACCTATGGTTCGTGGGTGCTATGGTCATATGTTCAGTGATCGTTTTTTGAAATGTCATAAATTTAAATTAGTGTTACTAGAGTTGAATTTAAAAATATGAATATTTACTAAGTAGGGGATTCTTGAGTATGTGTTTTGAACCTGCACTCAGATAATGCCTATATGGATCATAATGATGACTTTTTAGAACAAATAAGGCCCATTTTCCATTGAAAGAAAAATTGCCGAATAGTATGACAGGTATGAACTCGTGGATTTACTTAAACAGTACTGTCAAAAAATCGCGTTGTCAGGCCATATATATAATAAGTATAGACCGTATAATAAAGTTATATATAATACTATTCGTGATATATATGATATACATATAGCTACCTATGGATATTACCATTATACTATAGGTATTATAATTATTATAAATAATTATATTATAGGGGTAATATAATATTTCTTGTAGTTATTATATAATATATTTTTTATTTACAATGAAATAATAAATATATTTTATATATATATATATATAAGTTAATGTAATAAATAATATTATTATTATTTATTGGCTATATAAGAGCATCGTTAATGGACTATCAAGTATTTAATTATATATATTATATATATATAATATAATTTTTATTTTTATCATATATATAATAATAATCTAATTATATATATATGTCAAGAATATAGGATTAGAATTCGGGTTTAAAAATGATTTCCTTCTGGTAAATTTGTATTGCTCGGCAATATAAATAAGATTCCCCGCTTAAAGATGACATCGACCGAATTCTGGAAAGAGTCACATTGTACGTTCGAACCAGCGGTTGGCAAAGTGTCTACAGTAATCCGCAATAATAATTCAGAGTTTAACTCTATTTATGGTAATTAGTGTTAAATTCTTGCTAAATGATGCTGCTTACGTGTAAAGAACAGGATAACTAAGGTTGCAATTAGATGGTATTTTGCAATTGCGTGTCATACGTGAATTCCAATCTGGGTGTTAGGTTCCTATTACTTGAGTGCTCACACGAGTTAATCCTTTTTGTAGGGTTTTTTAGGAAGAAATCTGCATGAAACAACATTTTGGCAATTTTGAACTATGATGCAACCGTGTAAGTCCGTAGTCAAGAGTTAGGTGTAGACACACTCTTACTCCCTCTCTGGATTATCAGTTGTACGGTTAGGATAGAAGATGAGGGTAGGAGCTGTAGACCATAGAGTTCCGAGAGAATATATAAGTTATATGGTAGGCTGAGCAAGCTACTATTAAGTCACTGCAGTATACGATGACTCTAGGTAAGCCATGGAATAGGGCTCGGAATAGTGGTAAGTCCGGGGTAATGTATACTTATATATATAATATAGGTATAATAAACTCATCAGGATTTAGTACGGTAGATCTACTATATTATAGTAGTTAATATAATTAGTATAAACATATGAATATATAATATTTTATTATTATTAATATATATATATATAATATTTATATTTATTATATTACATAAAATAATAATTTAAATATATATTATTTATATTTAGTAGTAGTATTATAAATAATTTATTATTAATAATAGTCCTAATGATATGAGACTAAGTAAACTATGACACTAATAATTATATTAGTTCCACATATATAATATATGTATTATTACACGTTGCTTAAATAACTTCTTAGAATCCCTAAGATAAAGTTAACGACTGGAGTTCTACTCTCAGCGAGATACTGAGTGATCCAGTCCGGAGCTCGTGAGCTGACTGCCCGCTGAATGTCCCCCTCAGGGTAGCCAGTGAAAATTTTCACAAGTATTTTTTTATAGCCTGGTGATATAAGAGCATTTTTAAGACATTTCGACCAGCAAGTGCCGCGTTGCCAAGCTGATCGGACATGCATATGGCTTTCTGTTCCGTCCAATAGTTGCGAAGTAGAGCAAAACTCCAATTAAGTCCGCGATTCCGGTCATCCGGAGTCGTCAAGCTGTTGGACTCGCGCCCGAAATCACGAGCCCGCGGTACTAGCCCAAGTGAATGTGGTCATTATCCTTATATGATATTTTCCTAAGGTACTTCTTCTTCTTCGAGCACAAAATATTTTTTTTATGGCTTGCAAAAAATTTTTATTTGGGTCCTCAGTTCGTAGAAGTGCGATGAACATTGTATCAAATAGTGCACCCTGACTACCGCAAACACCCTTAGTTGGATTCGCGAGATGAGCCAGATCTCGGAGCCGGGCGGAATTACTGGCCGGTCTCCTCTCAAATTTTTTCTTTCAGAACTATACCTAAATTTTATGTACTTAACGTGAAATTGTTGTATCCCAGACTTAGACGGTGCTTGATAGACAGGCTGTCTGTGATTACTGTTATGGTAAATAAGTAGGCCAGAAGAGAATAAGTCCACCGTGATTATCCCCCGTGATCAGTGACGGATGCCGGAGTAAGAAAGTCACGGAAGCTCACGATTCAAGCGAGTCCAGGCCGGTGGCAAATAGTATATAATTGTGGGCATGCTGTTTCCCTAAGATAAGCAATAACTTTTTAAGAGGGACAAAACAGTAAGTTTTCGATTTTGCCGGAGAAGTTGCCGCGTGCTAAACAAATTTTCACAAATAGTGCCAGAAAACCTTAGTAGTAATCGGTATGGCCATGAAAGGTGGAAGTCGAAAGGCCGGAGCCCCGGGAAACACTGCCTATGGAAAAATATCTTTAAGTCCTTTTGGTCGCTATATAAAATCTTAATTGTATGGTCGTTAATTCCTCTTAAGGTGGAGAAAATTTAATGACAAGAAGACGCCCTGTTCTCACACCGACCCCTGGACGCTTGTACAACCTTTTTGTTTCCAATTTCTCACTTCTCTGATCAATTTTCAACACAATAACTTCGTTGCTCTAGGAAAAACCTTAATGATGTCCTATGTCTCCCTCCCTCAGTTTGGATCCCAAGACTGCATATCTCCGTTTGCGATCATCCGGATCTCCCCGCCAGGACATCTAGATATCTCCCTTGGGCTAAATAAATTTTTTTCTCAAAGAAATAATTCTTAGATGAAAAATTTATTAGCCAGAGACTTGCTGAAGCAATTTTATATCCAACTAGTGCAATCGCTTAATGCGATTCCGGATTTTGCCTATAGTTCTGGTTCCTAGCCGATCCGCTTGTAGCGGCCTTAAATGCCTCCGCGGCTATCCTGAAGCTCGGCCACGTACTGGCAGTGTCGGAAGCCCTGACGCTATCTGATATTTCCCATTCTCAGAACAAATATTTACATCTTATGGAATCCGATTACCCACAGAGGCTCTTATGAACTTGATCAGCACAAGCCACCCGTGCTGACGGAATCCAATAATTTCAATAGTTCCAGAAACCTCGTTACGATACATATCCGAGCAGGAGCGGGAAAACCCTTGATCCCTGGTGCCTGTGAAACCTTTTCTTTTTTATAAAAAATATTTTCTCGGTTTTAGATGAAAACTTTTAAAATTGCAGACTCTCTAAGACGTAAGCTAGAGAATCATTCTAATTTTCAAATAGTTCAGAAGCACACCTTTATCGCTGGCAGATCCGGAGCCGCGACAGTAGGTGAATTGTCCAGCTGGGTGAGGAGCTGGGGCTAGTCGAGAACGGCAATCTCTTACGACACATGCATGACGTTCCGACCGGCTCGCACGGAATCGACAGCACCGACGCCTCCTGCAGAACTCGTTATTCTTGTATATTTTTTCAAAAAATATTTTGTTAGTTTTATGGAGGTTGGTTGGTGAACCTAAAAAGATTCAGGCTCTGCCCATGTCTAAACAGGTACTCTTGCCAAATAACCGTACGGTGGAACAAATTTCAAATAGATGGTCGCCGACACACTCCCTGGCAAGTGCCCCTTTACAAAGGCCACTCGTACTGACCGGCTCCCCCCGAGATCCTACGAGTACATGCCGGATCTCGCCGAGAAATAGTCCCGCCGCAGTATTCGGAAGGCCCAACGGAAATACTTTGCGCGTATTAAGACCATTTTTTTCTGCTCCAGAGAGATATAGTCATTATTGAGGTCATGTGGAAGACCCTGCAGGTAAGTTGTCCACATGTTTTAGACCTGTAATCGTGTGTGACTCGAGCCTACATGTTCCGGTAGAACCTATCGATCAGGCCAAGGAGGACAATGCTGCATAGCTGTGTTCCGGTAAGCAGTAGCTGCACGAACTGGAAAATAGGGAGAGGTTTTCGGATTGGCGAGAACGCCCTCGAGAACTGAATTAGGTTGAGATGGGATAAGGTGTCGATATAGCCATTGGTATTAAGCCACTGAGAGACAGAAGCTGGGAAGTAGCTCTGTGGTGGAAGGGAATGAACACCGTTTCTTATGTCAGAGTGTCTCCACGAGATACCTAGTCTACCAGTGTAAATATGTGTGTGGTACAGGAGCGTATGAGAGTGAGTGCTCTAGTGAGGCACTGCCGTGTCGAACGCCACGCTCTGAGGGGATTCGCAGTGGCGCGCGAAGATGTGAGAAGTAATTAAAGGAAGAGGATTACTACTGACGAAAAGTAGGAGAGAAGTTAAATTTGAAGGTGTCACAGAGCGATGAGATAAAGCAATAGATGAATACTTTCCCAAGAGGATAAGGAAAAAACATAAATGTTTTCTCCTATATACTGCTATGAACAAGACAGCAGTAAGAGTTTGGCCTTTTGTGAGGAGAAGGACCTTAAAGGATCAATTTCAAAAACATAGAGGTCGACACGCAGTTGTCCATAAGTATAGTTCGTTTATTATTACTGAATACGGAAGAGAGTTATCCGAGGAAAATTCTCCGCAGCTAGCCGTGCTCGAAAAGAGATCCGAGTGAAGCGAGCACAGGGAAAGTCTCCTTGCCACCATTAGTAATCTAAACCGTGGGCTCCGAATTATCCGTAGGTATCGCTTTCAGCGATTGAAAAACGACCGTATTGCGACTTTTCGTAGTCTAGGCTTGATTATTATGGAGTGCCGTAAACTTACGTAAAGACTATAATATCTACTTGAGTGCAATTCGTTTTGTGTTGGGATATGATGAGGGAGGAAATATCTATTTTCCTTATTATACCGTCTAGCAGTTATCCAGAATCCTTTAGAGAGCACTATCAACTTTGTGGTGTAAAATCTGTTACGGTAATAACGTATAAAGTGTGGAGCTTATGAAGTAAGCACTCGGTTGTCTCGGAGAGAGTGGAGAGTCTCCCCAAATAGTTAACTTGAAAGCTTATCCTCGTATTAACCGTGTGTAAGTATAAACCAATTGTCAAAGATGTCAGCGACACTAGGCGCATAGCTGACTGGTATATAATGAACCACTCCTTCCTGGTAGGGCACTTGTTAGGTTGAGCGAATAATCCGGCAAGTACCGCAATCCCTTTGGCGCGAAGGCTGGTAGCGCGGGATTCGCTGGGTATGATAAACGAAAAGACAAAGAGCATGTATTCCGTGGATTCTCACCGATGAAGAGTCACCAGCCCGGTCCTCTACAACTATGCGAGGTGTCTTTAAAAGATTTAAATTAGCATCAAGCGTAAGGTCGTAAGAAGCTGTTAGGTCGTATAGTGAAGGGAAGATAATTGACTTGTATGGAACAAAGAGATACATCCAATAGGAAAATGCACGCAAGAGGAGAGAAAACATCGATACCACGTGAAGTATGCAGTGCTTAATGGCAACGAGAACAGCAGACAGATTTCCTCTTTCCCTAATCTTAGTATCAAGAGTAAAAACATATCATTACAGTGACGGAACGTAAATTGTCCCAGAGCATTAAAACGGCAAATAGAAAGGAGAGGAAGCGTCCAGTCCCTAAGTTTTCCGGAAGATTCTAGAGGCGCGCTGAGGGCACTAGGCACACATAGCGAAGGGTCTTTATCCCTTTAGGATGGACTAGGTAGGGAAAACGTTTTCGAAAAGGGCAAAAAGTCATTTTTCATACTTTTTTCTCTAAAAATAATATTTTATTTTTAGGTGAAATATTATTTATGAAAGAAGTAATGTGCTCGCGGCAATTGACTTTCACTAAATTAGTAGTAGGATAACGGCTTTTGGATCGATCCGGATCGCGCTAGATGCACAGGAATCCGGATGATTCAGGTAAATTCCGGGAAGGCGGATCTTTATGCTTTTTAGTTATAAAATATTTTTCAAAGATAATATATTTTTAGATTTAAAATGTTAATTGCAGAAGACCTTGTACTGAATCAATATATTTCTATTAATATTTCAAAAAATAGTTCAAAACCCTTTAGTCTTCGTTGTGGATATCTCGGAGGATCCGGGAAAGTCGAGAACTCCTGAGGAGTGGGGCTGTGAAAAATTATACCTTAGTCCCCGTGCACGAAACCTATCAAAACCGTTGTTATTAGTATATATCAATTATTATCTAAAAAATCAATCCAGGTTAAGGAAAGGAGGATTACAAAAGGCTTCATAAGAATAAACATACTTTTTTTTTTTATTGAGTAGTACCGTGATATAAATTTTAGTTTTGCCACATGAGGAAAAAAGAAACGTGCTTGAACCCGGAGTCGGAAACCCAAGCCGAAAGAAAACGGCCGGGCAAATTATCCCAAAATTGGGAATGCACATAAGGAAAGTCTTTTTATGTGCTATACGCATATAATAACCCCGCTGTTTTTGGTTAAACAGAGATGTATGGGGATGAAAGTTTGCTCTCGGACTTCTCATTGCGTGTGAAAGCACATTACTACGTGCTTGCTATCTAGTAAAAGAAACATAGTTATTTTTCCCATAATTAAGTCGCAGGAGAACCGCGGAGGGAGTGTCAGAAGTCCCACCGATCATGAGTCGGCACTTGCGGGAAGCAACCATGTTCAGATACCGCGCGCAGCACCCACGGGGGCAGCCGTGAGGAAAGTGAGTCCTAGCGGGACTGTGAGAGAGCGGAATGTCACCGGGTAGTAAGTGTCCATTGCGCGCCATCAATATGATGATTCCGAAAACTAGGGATGGGAAGTCACTCTAATGATGTGTAAGCACGGTGAAAAATTTTTACTCATAGAGCCTAGCTAGAAACCAAGATTAATGGACCTATTCCGAGGACATCTCACTACTGGGCTCCCCACCAGTAGCAAAGAAATCGGGGCAGCCAAAACCAGATACTTATCTGCTCCGGGAGTGAATACGGGCCTGCCGGTAGCCCCGAAGACCAAAATAAACCAAAGGTGAGATAATTAATAGCGTAATGTGAATATGATTTGGATGGAATGATCATGCCTCTTATTTGAGGTTTCGATGTAGAAAAGAAAACTAGAATAATGAAGCAGAAAGCGTGAAAGAAATAAGGAGATGGTTCGCCACTTTGAATTGAATTGGACAGATTGAAGACATCAAACTTCTAGAAATATGAATAGAATAATAGGTGTCTCATAACCAGAAAATTAAAAAAAAAACTATAAGAATAGTGTTGAGTAATGAATAATAAGTATTTTATTAGGCACAATAATGAGTTCATTTTTTCTAAACCATAAACAATAATGAAAAGAAATATAATGAGCTGTGAACAATAATTGTGTTATAGAATATCTTAAGTGATATACTGTAATGCGACTATGTATCTGAGATTATTTATTCATATACAATGGCGGAAGAGAGCGTCATGCAGTGAGTGTCGACACCTGAAATATTTGACATCAGTAGTGAACTGTGAGACATACTCAATGTGACGAGCTTCTCGAGGAGAGTGCCGTTCGTTTCTGGAGACCATAGCGAAGGTAGTGGTTTGTGGGTCAGTGAGTATGTGGAACTCCGACCCTATTACTCACATGAATATAGTAGCGAGAAATGACTGATGATATCAGTATGCATGGAAATTGGTGGGTTAAATTGAAAACAGAACAGAGGCGTGGGATCGTGAAGCAGGTAATTGTTATACGTCGACAGCGGACTGGTGGCTCTCAAGAAGAATGCAGAAGCAGTATTTGAAAACGGAGGAAGGTTCTGCTGAGAGGCTTGTATTTTAAACATTTTTACCAAGAGTAATAAAAAGTGCAGAGAGGAGACTACAACTCTCGCGATTTCTAGAAGTTGTCTTATGCTTTAGTGTGATGGAAACACCCGTCACCCGACATACGCTGAAAAATAGCGTTTTCCGAGGGGAGACATCTAGGTATGAGAGCGATTCTGAGACGCAGGTGAACTTGCCTGGGTTTAGGATCAGGAGGAGAGCGTGGGTTTGAGTAGCTAAAGCGATAAGATATAGGAGTAAGGGGTTAGCTGGACTAAAAAGAGTGTGGCTGAAAAGCGAAGTGGCTCTCTTTGGAAGCTTCAAAAGCACGCCGTTTGCTTCGTCAGACCATTCCACTTTTGTAGAACTGCCGCTTCGGTGCTTGGGGCGGATGAGAGCGGTGAGGAGTCGAAGAATATCAGCAGCCCGATTTGAGAAAAACGATGATAAAAGTTAAGCATGCCGAGGTAATGACGAATCTGCTTCTGAGAGACAGGCCTAGGGAAGGTGCGAATGGCCTCCACGGCCTGCAAGAGGACAAATGCATCGCTGGAACCAGTGGTGTCCTAAGAAGGTAAGAGATAGGGACACCAAAAAACCACACTTGCCGGGGTTGAGACGCATGCCACAATTCGTCTATACCTGGCAAAACGGCACGTAAGCTGTTGCTCATTGCTCTGCAAGAGAGAGGAAGCTATGAGAGTCATCCAGATAAGCAAGCGAAAGGGAGACCTCTTAGAACGTCATCGATGAAGCGTTGGAAAGTCTGAGCTGCCCCCGCAAACCAAACGGCATTTCTGGTATACTCAAAGAGTTCAAAAGGGGTGATGATGGCCGTCCTCGGTATGTTCTACTGCTACTGGATCTGGTGGTACGCCCTGATAGATCCCAAATGATGAAAAGATGGTCTACCTCGGCCAGATTCGAGTGAAAGACTGGATGTCGCGCTGACCGGGTAGCGATCTGGTATTGTGCAATCCCGCGCCCCGCGCACCCACAGCGTCCAGAGCCCTAAATCTTCCCACAGGCCTCCAAATCAAGAAATACCTTTAGGGACCATGTGGAGGGGGGAAGGACCATGAACTTTTTGAAGGGCGGACGATACCAAGTCGAGCATGTGCTCAAACTCCGCTTTGGCTGTTGAGCCTGTCAGGAGGCAGACGCCGAGCACGAGCGAAAGTGGGAGAGGCCAGTAGTTCTCTATATGATGGCGCACAGAATGTTGAACAGGAAGAGGAAGAAGAACAAGGTCACACGCGCGGAAAATCCTTCTGCCGGATGGTGAAGAAGGGGGAGGTACCAGAAGGATAGGACCATACAGCAGAGATGCTTATAAGAGCAGAAGAAACTACGTTACCTGCAGAAGACAGAGACGTACAACCGTCAACCAATCTCCTGTTATTAGTCGACCGCATAAGGTCGAATGTGACAGAGAAATCAGCTCCCAAACATGGGTTCGCTGTGCGACCAGCGGGATTAAGTGTCGGCGATTATCCCTGTATTTAGTAATATTATTATTTATTTATTATTTCTATTATATATTATATACTATACTATATATATATATATATATATATATATATATATATATATTATAATATTAAATATATATATATATAAACTGTATATATAATACATGGGCGTAGGCAGGGTGC
>JABUQX010058511.1:0-7500 GCA_015478945.1 Trachelipus rathkii
ATTTTCTAGCCGGATTCTATCCTAGGCTAAGCCGACAAATTGTAGTGTTTCTCTTTTTGTTTTGTGCTTTCTTCTTCTATTATTTGTAGCGATTTTGACACCAGAAGATTCCTTATCAAATCTGGCATAGGATCACTATTTCGTTTACTTTATATTTTTACCTTTATTTCTATCTTTCTGTTTCCTTACTTTATTCTGTTTTCGGTTCTGTACCAACTACGATGAATATTTTTAATTGCGTAACCTGAAGACTCTTTCTTCTACGACTTATACCAGACAGTTGTGGTGAAGTTAATATGTTCTTCAAACACTTTGTTGGAACTCATCAGCGGTCCTGGCCGCTTAAAGCATTTTGATACCAGATACCTATTATCAATTTAGCACAAGACTTACCACTTACTTCAAGGGAGGATTCTCGCCTCCTAATATTATTATCTGTGAAAAGGCTTTCACTTTTCTGCATTAATTGTTGAGGAGAGTTTTCACTCCTGACCTTATTTTGTATACAGTCTTAATAATTGGCAATAAAGGATAAAAAAGGAATGGAATCAGAAGCATCTCTAACAAGCTATATTAAAATGTCACAGTACATATTTATTCATAGAAAAGAACAACAATTCAAACTAACATCCCAACCATTACTACCCATAAACCATCCTATCATCTATCCCCACTCTCTATGGATCTAACAATCTTCGTATATGGATCGAACAAACCATATATAGAACATATATCAAAAAACCTAAAAGAAAGATTACATAACAATAATAAAATCATCCTGACTATATTATCATAATAATTATTAACATATCATTGGTATTATTATTATTATTATTATTATTATTATTATTATTATTATTATTATTATTATTATTATTATTATTATTATTATTATTATTATTATTATTATTATTATTATTATTATTATTCCAATTATATTGGTTACAATTTAAACTCATTTTTATGAACAACTTTTAAGTGATGAGGACTACATATTTCGAGATTCGTTACCTCCCAGTATTTGCTCAAATTTTCATCTTTGAAAAGGTATGATGGGAATCCATTTTGATAAGCTTGGGTAACATCTCCATATGAGTTCACTGTCACACGTCACCGATTAATTAAAGTTCTTTCTTCAATTACATTTTTATAATTTCTGTAAAAGTTGTAGGATGAGAATTTTATACAGGACAAATATTATAATTAGATTTTAGATAAACATATATATATATATATATATATATATATATATATATATATATATATATATATATATATATATATATATTATATATATATTATATATATATATATATATTATATATATATATATATATATATATATATATATATATATATATATATATATATATAACATACTGTATACATATATATAATTAACACACATATACATATATTATATATATATGTTTGGTTAGAAATACACGCTTTCTGCGTTTATAAGTCTCTATCTTTATAGCACTTTTATAGTTTATTTTAAAGATTTCTAAACCCCCCTTCTTCCCTACGAGTTCGTCTCACATTTGTAACACAGTTATTCACTGACTTCACAAGGTGAAAGGAGAAAGCGGAATGAGGCGTTCTCAAGCTCCCTCTTGAGCTAAGACCTGTGGCATTGAATAGAAATGCGTATTAACTACGGGGCGAGTGTTCTTACCGTTCAGGACTCTCGCCTTTGTGGTGTTCCTATTGAAGGAAAGTGTGAAAATAGGAGGAAAGACAGAATCGAACATGTATAGTTACTATGCCCGCTTAATATTGAAGAACCAATCGGCTATCGTGAGAATGACGCTATCCTTTTGCTAGGGAATTCTAGGTATGCCGCCGAAGTGGCACCAGACTTTGAAAATCTTTTGCAATAGGTTTTTTCCATCGACTTATACTTGCAACGCATAGTATTTAATTCCGATATAGGCCCCTTCTCCGGAAATGAGAGTGGCTATTATGGAAAAACCATTGCACTTATCTCAAGGAACAAATCATAAAGAAATGAACATGAGTATTAGACATGAAAAGGAAGGAGTTCAAGCTGAACTAAAACTTCCTACTAAGTGTTTATGAAGAATGACTAGTGAAAATTTCTATCATAGATTCCAAGGGAATTCCTCTCCTAATGAAAGTATTCTGGAAAATAGGTTTATAACAGACAGATAGTTTGAAAACGGATAGGACCAAAACTCAGTGTTTTAATGGAAGCATATTAGAATGTATTTCCTTGTTTTTTCCAATCCTGCGAAGATAAATAGAAAAAGAAAAATAGATATATAGCATGGGGTTAAGGTGCGGTTAAACTCAGATGGGATCTTTCCCAAAGAATAAGTATTTAGAAAATTTATTAATCCGTTTACTTTATTAAATTTGCGATTCCCTCTTATGCTATCTAAAAAGAACTTAAAATTTTTATCTCGGGTTATTATGGTCTTTGGTTAATCACGTTGACCTAAAATATTTTTGGTACTGGTCAATCAGTGATTTTTTAGGTTGCTTTTCTTTGATTTTACTATTCTTAGTAACGACTAGTTTTTTACTTTTACTGGCCTAAGTTTTTTGGTCGTTAGCTAGAGTTAATTGTTAGTAACATTCGTTTAAGGATTAATAGGAACAAGAAAATGTTAAAGCTTATGCCTTTGTCCTTTGAACTTTAGTTTCATTCGTATACCATTTAGACTATCAAAGTTTTTTGAAAGTTATGCCTTAAAGCTTATGCCTTTGTCCTTTGAACTTTAGTTTCATTCGTATACCATTTAGACTATCAAAGTTTTTTGAAAGTTTTACAAACTACATAAGCGATGCATTGTTATGAAGTTTATTACAACACTTAAGCACTACTGGTTGTGCATTTAACATTAGTCGTAACATTGTTAGTAAGTAAAATAATATTTAAAGCGTTAGTGTGATACTAGTAATATTTAAAAAGTTATTTAAAATGTTTCTCACAATTTCTAGTCAGTACGAATTGTTGACATTTCAATACATCTTTTTTCAATATTAGTATCAAAAGCTATTAGTATGGTAGATCAATCTTCAGATATGATTATGCTTTATGCTGATAGAAATCTATAAGAAGTGTTAGTACACTTTTACTATTATATCGTGCATTTAACAAAACTACTGTTTAAAAAAAAAAAACTGTTAGTATCAAGATGTTAAAATAAAAATATTAATGGAAGTGTTCATACTATCATCTTCCTGATTAGAAAACATGCTAGGCGTTAAAACAAATGTTAATGGAAGTGTCAATAACTATCATCTTCTTAGAATTTTTATTATTTTTATCTTTCCTTTTTTAAAAGAAAATCTTTTCTTTTCGAATTAATTTTTCGCAATGAAAATGGGGTCCTCCCTCGAGATTGAATCTCGAAGCTAGGCATTGATAAAAATAATAAAACATAATCGGCGAAATTTCCAATTTTTTTTCGGTTGAAACCAAATATTTATCAAAATTTCGACGTGAATTATACAGATGCGATGCGAAATGCATAATCCTCTCTCTTCAAAACCTAATTTATTTGTCATATAGACTGAAAATTATCCTTAAAGATATCAAAACTTATGCTAACTAAGTATCTACTTTACTCAAAACCGCTTTATCATTTATGCAAAACGTTCTCATATTTCGTATCTCAAACTAAAATGACAGGTGGAGTGAGAGCCAGGATCTTCCTATAGTCCCTTCATTGTCTCATCGCTCTGTTTTAGTGTCATTCTAATATTTATAAGGCGAAGATAGACATCTGAGAGCTTCACTGTAGCCTCCATTTGTGCCTAAGTGCCTATCGATATTAACTATTTTCTCTCTTAACAAGTTCCAAGCTTCTAGTTTATGCATGGGAACGTACAATAAAATCTATGGTTTGTCTTAAAGAACGCTGTGATATCTTAAACGAAATTAAAAAGCTCATAAACTATGAAACAATTAGAATATTATACTGGCGGTTATATCTAAGGTTAGCGAACAAGTTGAATACGAAGCGATTTTTTGTCAAAAATTAAAAAAAATTCCTTAAAGTCTATATTATACAAACGTAACTCCATTTCTAGCTTCGGTTCTTTTCATCTTTTTTCCGGGACTTTTATCTCTGCGTGAAACGTCCACTACGTCGGGAAAAAAACTTAAACTACTAGAGATCACTATCTCTTTACGTAGGGCTTATCATCAACAAGGAAAAGAACTTTCAGCATTTTCTATGTTGGGGTTTTCTCTACCTCTTACTTCTTACTTCCTATATTGGCTTAATGAGGCTTATGATACTAGAGATCACCATCTCATCCGTACGGCTCATAGTCCACAAAAAAAAAACTTTTAAAGTTACCCAACATATCATTGATCGAAAGTACATCCTTAAAAACATACTTAAAACAAAAAATATGAACAAAATACTATATGCTAGACTATATACTGAACTATTTGCCAACCCAATACGATCATCTTTCCTGTCACCCCAGTTCTGATCCTGTTTCTCTATCTCCGAAATGCTTTTTCAATCTTTACTCTCTTTCCACGGCTAAATCTTAACTCTGTGACTCGAACCAACCATGTTGCGAATATCACTTCTCAAAACTTTTCGAAACCTTTGATCAAAAGCGTGTGACTAATATTAGAAAGAGCTAATCATTGGTTGAAACTACAACAGATTGCAAAGAAAAAAAAACAAAGCAAAATACAGCAATGAACTGATGTGAAGGTCATGTATTTTCCCTTTTTTACTCTAGTTTCCAACATAGGAGTACCGCTCTAGTATCTTAATTCCTACTGAAAAAGAAGTATTCTATATATATATATATATATATATATATATATATATATATATATATATATATATATATATATATATATATATATATATATTATATAATATATATATAATATATATATATATATATATATAATACTATATATATATAATTATATATTATAGACTGTATCTACAAAATAATTATGTAAATTAAAATAATATATATATATTATATATTTATATATATATATATATATATGTATATATATATATATATATATACTATATATATATATATATAATTTATATATATTATATATATATATATATATATATATTATATATATATATATATATTATATATATATATATATATATATATTATATATTTAATATATAATATATATATATATATATATATATATATATATATATATTATATAATATATATATATATATATTATTATAATTATCTATATATATATATATATATAATATATATATATATACTTATATATATATATAATATTATATATATATTATATATAATATATAATAGGGTATATATATATAATATATAATATATTTATATATATATATATATATACTATATAATATATATATATATAATATATATGCCAACTAAAGAAGTTACCGCATCATATCTCAAAAACTAAGATAGGTACAAGAAAACTGATAAATATATGGAATCAGGTATGAAATTTGTACGGAAAATGAAAAAAAAAAAATATATTTTTTTTTTTTTATTTTTTTTTTATATCTCAAACTACGATAGTAGAAAACTAATATTATATATGGAATTAGCGTGTGAAATATGTATGATAAAAAAGGAAAAATTTTTTTTATACTAATATTTGGAATCAACATATGAATTTTTTTTAGGGGGCTCGAGCCGACGGTGGGACAGAGGGGGGACGAAGTCCCCGTCGTCCCCCGGGAGCCGAGAGACCCCGACTCTTTGCATCTTTGCGGTTACCCTGGTTTAATTTCTTAGTTTAAAAAAAAAATCAATTTTTTTATACAAATTTCATACGCTGATTTAAATATGTTATTAGTTTTCTGTACCTATCTTAGTTTTTGGAATATAAAATAAAAATTAAAACAAATATTATTTCTTTTTTTATTTTCGTTACAAAATTTCATACGCTGATTCCATAATGTGTTATCAGTTTTTCCTGTACTATCTAGTTTTAGAGATATTATGCGGGTGCATTTCTTAGTTTCACCATATATATTAATATATATATATATATATATATATATATATATATATATTATATATATATATATATATTTATATATATATATATATATTTATATATATATATATTATATATATATATATTTATTATATATATAATATATATATTATTATATATATTATATATATATTATATATAATATATAATATATATATATATATATATATTTATAGTATCATATATTTATATATATATATATATAATATTATATTATATATATATATATATTTATATATATAATATTATATACTAGTATATATATATATATATATATTTTATATCTATATATATATATATATATATTTATATATATATATATCTATAATAATAATATATATATATTTATATATTATAATTATATTAATATAATATTAGAATATAAATTTTATATATTATATATATATATTAGTATATATATATTATAATTCTTATATATATATATATATATATATATATATATATATATATATATATATATATATATATATATATATATATATATATATATATAATAGATATATATATTATTTTTTATATATATATATATGTAAAGGAGAGCGGAAAGTTACCTGCTACGTTTTTAATGACAACTACGAGGACACCCTCAAATAAAGATTCCCTCTCCTATATTATGGTAAAGTTCTAATAACTACTAAAGTCAATAAAGTTACTTTATGAGAAAACGATAAAATATCACACCTTAATCGGTCCATGGAAGACTTGACGAATATATGACGATCCTTCTGGCTTCTTGCCGTCCAAGGTTTCGGTGTGATACACGACGTTTTGTGCTAACGGGAGTTGATATCCATTCAGACTTGATGTATTTCATTCATCTCCAGCACGTATCCAAAGGGGGAGTGTTAATAGGTTCACGTTTCTCTGTGTTTTACAACCAACCTACAATAAGGGAGAAAACAAAAACAAAAAGCAAAAAAATAACGGGGAAAATAGAAACTCAGTACTAAAATGTGTTTATTGAAACTAAGAAAAAGAATATTATACCTCTCAGGGGTTCGATATTATAATAGTATAATAATAATAATAATAATTATGGTTATTATTTGAGGTTCCCCTCGTATATATTATAACAAAGAAAAAAAGGACCTTAATCATGAGTTTAAATTCAAAAGAAAATAAATCTTAGTATATAGCGATATGCTGTTTCAATATTAATCTAAAGAACCAATCGGTTGTGTAAAAGAAAAATATGAGACATTGAGTGTTATTCAATTTACGTAAACGAAGTAAACCCAAAAGGTTGTAATTTAATACAATACAACGAATATATTAATCGTTAACCAAGAGGTTGTCAATATTACAAAGAATTCAAGATAAAGAACTTTAACCGGATGGTTGTGATCTAATAATTACAATTACAATCATAAAATATAAGAATATAGGTAATGAACCAAACGGTTGTCATCAACAATTTATCATGAATATACGGTAATTATGAA
>JABUQX010058511.1:12500-27500 GCA_015478945.1 Trachelipus rathkii
AGGTTGCTTTTCTTTTTCCTATTCTTAGTAACGACTAGTTTTTTACTTTTACTGGCCTAAGTTTTTTGGTCGTTAGCTAGAGTTAATTGTTAGTAACATTCGTTTAAGGATTAATAGGAACAAGAAAATGTTAAAGCTTATGCCTTTGTCCTTTGAACTTTAGTTTCATTCGTATACCATTTAGACTATCAAAGTTTTTTGAAAGTTATGCCTTAAAGCTTATGCCTTTGTCCTTTGAACTTTAGTTTCATTCGTATACCATTTAGAAAGTTTTTTGAAAGTTTTACAAACTACATAAGCGATGCATTGTTATGAAGTTTATTACAACACTTAAGCACTACTGGTTGTGCATTTAACATTAGTCGTAACATTGTTAGTAAGTAAAATAATATTTAAAGCGTTAGTGTGATACTAGTAATATTTAAAAAGTTATTTAAAATGTTTCTCACAATTTCTAGTCAGTACAAATTGTTGACATTTCAATACATCCTTTTTCAATATTAGTATCCAAAGCTATTAGTATGGTAGATCAATCTTCAAGATATGATTATGCTTTATGCTGATAGAAATCTATAAGAAGTGTTATACACTTTTACTATTATATCGTGCATTTAACAAAACTACTTGTTTATAAAAAAAATGTTAGTATCAAAACATAAAAATAAAAATGTTAATGGAAGTGTTCATAGCTATCATCTTCCTGATTAAAAAACATGCTAAGCGTTAAAACAAATGTTAAAATTAATGGCAAGGTTAGTTGGCATTCTCTTGCTGTTTTTATTATTTTTATCTTTCCTTTTTTAAAAGAAAATCTTTTCTTTTCGAATTAATTTTTCGCAATGAAAATGGGGTCCTCCCTCGAGATTGAATCTCGAAGCTAGGCATTGATAAAAATAATAAAACATAATCGGCGAAATTTCCAATTTTTTTTCGGTTGAAACCAAATATTTATCAAAATTTCGACGTGAATTATACAGATGCGATGCGAAATGCATAATCCTCTCTCTTCAAAACCTAATTTATTTGTCATATAGACTGAAAATTATCCTTAAAGATATCAAAACTTATGCTAACCAAGTATCTTATTTACGCAAAACCGCTTTATCATTTATGCAAAACGTTCTCCTATTTCGTATCTCAAACTAAAATGACAGGTGGAGGGGGAGCCAGGATCTTCCTATAGTCCCTTCATTGTCTCATCGCTCTGTATTAGTGTCATTCTAATATTTATAAGGCGAAGATAGACATCTGAGAGCTTCACTGTAGCCTCCATTTGTGCCTAAGTGCCTATCGATATTAACTATTTTCTCTCTTAACAAGTTTTTTTTTTTTTTTTTTTTTTTCTGTCGCAAGCTTCTAGTTTATGCATGGGAACGTAGAAAAAAAAAAAAAAAAAAAAAAAAAAAAAAAAAAAAAAAAAAAAAAAAAAAAAAAAAAAAAAAAAAAAAATAAAAAAAACAAAAAAATAAAATCTATGGTTTTGTCTTAAAGAACGGCTGTGATACTCTTAAACGAAATTAAAAAAGCTCATTAAACTATGAACAAATAGATTATTATATTGGCGGTTATATCTAAGGTTAGCGAACAAGTCGAATACGAAGCGATTTTTTGTCAAAGAATAAAAAAAAATCATTCTTTAAATCTATATCATACAAACGTAACTCCATTTATAGCTTCGGTTCTTTTCATCTTTTTTCCGGGACTTTTATCTCTGCGTGAAACGTCCACTACGTCGGGAAAAAAACTTAAACTACTAGAGATCACTATCTCTTTACGTAGGGCTTATCATCAACAAGGAAAAGAACTTTCAGCATTTTCTATGTTGGGGTTTTCTCTACCTCTTACTTCTTACTCCTATATTGGGACTTTAATGAGCTTCTGATACTAGAGATCCAATCTCTCCGTGGCTCATAGTCCAAAAAAAAAACTTTTAAAGTTACCCAACAATATCATTGATCGAAAGTCCATCTTAACATCTTAAAACAAAAAATCTGAACAAACATACTATATTGCTAGACTATATACTGAACTATTTGCCAACCCAATACGATCATCTTTCCTGTCACCCCAGTTCTGATCCTGTTTCTCTATCTCCGAAATGCTTTTTCAATCATTACTCTCTTTCCACGGCTAAATCTTAACTCTGTGACTCGAACCAACCATGTTGCGAATATCACTTCTCAAAACTTTTCGAAACCTTTGATCAAAAGCGTGTGACTAATATTAGAAAGAGCTAATCATTGGTTGAAACTACAACAGATTGCAAAGAAAAAAAAACAAAGCAAAATACAGCAATGAACTGATGTGAAGGTCATGTATTTTCCCTTTTTTACTCTAGTTTCCAACATAGGAGTACCGCTCTAGTATCTTAATTCCTACTGAAAAAGAAGTATTCTTTGGGAAGAAATGCTTCACTATCTCTCACATATGATCAACTTAAGACTTAAGACTGCGTTGCACACTTCCTCTCTTTCTGCACTACTAACTTTTTTGGAACGAGGTCATGGCTCTCTATCCCTATTATTAGAAGAAACTGTCGAAGGAAATGTGTCTGAAGTCTCTAATAACTACATCAGATATCCAAACTAAAGAACATGCAAATAGAAATATCCTATCTAAAATATTGCAAAAATAAGTTCTTAATCCATTAAAAAGTTCTAATAGGACACTGTTGTCTGCCTCCTCTCATCGTTTTTCATCTCTCTTTGGCAATTTTGCTTTTCCGGAGTGGTACTTGTAACCATTTTCCTCTATCTCCCATTTCTTCCGGAGGGGTACTTATAGCCCTTTCCCTCTATCTCCCATTGTTCTCACCGCCTCTCCCCAAGACTCGGATGCGGCTTTGAAACAAAGTTTTAGCAAAACCCAATAAGATTTATATACTAGAGAAAAAACGTCTACAGAACCTATAGAAATCAGTCAACGATATGCTATATGTGCAATCGATTCTCTAATCCAAACTAATGCAACAATTACAAAACAACTAAATACAGTGCAATTCATATACCAAATCCATGAGATTTATTCCCTCGTAATTACTGTCACCGGGCGGTGCTTCTTCATTCTGGGATCTTCCTTTTGGCTATCACTCATCACTTCCTGGTCAACTGAGACTAGCGAAATGCCTACCGAATCCCTTTACTCGAGCCCAGACCTCAAAACTCTCATAGGGATGGCGGAATCAGGATGACCCGAGTGTGATTTTTGATGTCTACTCAGACCTACATCTCTGCCATTTTACCATTCAGAACTTCCGAAACATGGGCCTAGTTCTGGTAATATTATAGATAAGAAAAAATTCATGATGAGGTAAAACCATGCAAGTGATTAGTCAAAAATGAATAAGTCGCAAGATAAACTATGACAACTTAAGATTATAAAATATTCTTAATCCCAACTAGATGTGTGATATTTACACAAAAATATATGTTAAAAGTATCATACAAAAAATCCTTTACAACCTGCACATTTTCGTCATTTATATATATATATATATATATATTATTATATATATATATATACTATATATATATATATATATATATATATATATTATATATAAATTATATATAGTATATATTATATATTATATATATATAATACTTTTTACAAGATGTTATATTAGGGTGTTCGCCAGACTCTAAATGTGTTTTCTTAGCGATCTTTTTTTGGCATGACAATCTTCTCCTCCTCTTTCCTAATTTAAGATATTCTCGAAATTTCACGACTAAAACTGTGTATTATACATCTTTTAGTACCTTCCCATCTGGGGTGAGCAATTATGCTTCGTTTAGAGTGTACCCGCCTCATTTAGGCCTCTCTTGTAAATTGAAGATTGACTGAAGCAGCGGCTTCATTGCCTAAACTGAATCTGCGCTTTTTACCCTATTATTTTTTTTTTTTTAAACGAGATGTTAAATGATTTAACTAGTATGCAGCCTTTTTTCAATTTAAATTTCTCTCCTTCTGACCCTTTCATTGTCGCTCAACCCTTCTTCTCTACAAGACTGGCTATCGGAGCCCACATTCCCATATTACCATCTTTTGAGAAGAAACTAACAATACTGAAACATTCCTCCAAATCCATCAGTGAAAGCAAAGGAAGGAAATTACCTTGGTATATGAGTTCCCCAAAGTAACCCTCTCTAACTTAAAATCCTAACGGTATCCCCTGTCAAACTCACCCAGTTTAGAGGTTTCCTGTTAGAGATCTTGAAGCCTCTTTACTCTGTTAACGGACTCTTTTGGCTTTGCAACAGAATGGAAGAAAATAAATTGGTTCGATTTTTAACAAAAAAAAAATAAAGAATGATACTGCTAATTACTAGGATTCTAGTCCGTTACTTATCAAAAATTTAAGAAAAGATATGCTGTTTGACCGAAGTAAATATCATTTTTCGCAAAAATGACATACATATATATATATATATATATATATATATATAATATATATATATATATATATATATATTAATAAGTATATATATTATATATATATTATGTATATATATAAGTATATATATATATATATATATTAATATTATATATATTATATATATATATATATATCATATATAAAATGTTTAAATTTTATACGCATAACTGGCATTATTATATGTAAAATAATGTTAAAATGCATGTATAAAGAAATTAAAATGAATGTTATTAGAATAGGTAAACAAACTTGAATTATCCCTTGTAAGTTTTCCTAGAGTCAGTGTGGATCCTACTATTTTCTCTCTCTCTCTCTCCCCCTTCGACATATCTGACCGGCCCGACCTTCGGCTTTTCATCAGAAATTTGTCTGGAGATCAAAACTGTCTTCCCTTTCTCTCTAAAATAAATAAAAGGATTAGTAGCAAAACAATAAACATCAAACAAGTGCCTGTACATCTCGTGCACAGGGCTTACGCGACATGCATTATGTAGTGTATCCGGATATGCCTATGGTTTAGACGACATGCTTCTCTTAAGACTTACACGCTTCTCTTAAGTGTTACTGCGTACCATGACTTTTTGGGAGTACGAACTATCATGAATGCTTTTGGCCCCTTCTGAAGGTTCCTCAGGGGTTGTAAGGGGATTCCGCCTTACAATATTCGACCCTCGACCTCCGGGATAGACTTAAAAACTACAGAAACTCAAATCTGTTACTACTACTATCTTTAGTATTCCTCCTTGGGAAAATGCACTTTTCAATTTCAATCCTCCACTCTTTTTAACTCTAAAATTGTAAACAGATATAACAAACCAAATTTGAAAATTAGATCAAAACTAAATGCATTCCTATATATTTTCAAAGCGCTGTTACAAGTGGGGATACAGTCCTGTACCCAAGTATATTCACATACATATACTTATATATATATATATATATATATATATATATATATATATATATATTTTTTCATATATAATATATCATATATATATATATATCTATATATATATATATATATATATATATATATTTTTCCAGACAGATATATTATATAGGTGCTTAGAGTTTTAAAATTCTTTATGTCGGTCATTTTTTACTTTTCTTAACTTAATGAAAACGGATACTTTTACTTTATATTAAGATTTACAAACAAATATATAAAGAAACTAGGAGATCTACTTACTCCTAAAATTTAATGACTTTTTTGGCGGCTATTGTTGGTGGAATGAGGTTTAATTTTAAAACTACTCTGAGGAATATGAGAAACTCTAAATTTTAACTCATTCAACCATAGTTACATCACTACTTCTATATTTACATATACATAAACATGCAAATATACCTATACATGCATAGGCATACTGATACACATAAATATATATATATATATATATTATATATATATATATATATATATATAAATATAATCTTATATATATAATTATTATATATATATATATATATATAAAGATTTGGACGGGAACGAATCCGATATTTTTCTTTTTAAAGGGAATGGGTTACCGTACCTTAAGCACGCACCTGGCATATCAATGTAATCTTTCGGATCATAGTATTTTTGGGGTGCCTAATATATATATATATATATATTATTATATTTATATTATATAATTATATATATATATATATATATATATATCTTATATATATATATATATATATATATATATATTATATATACATATGTAGTATACTTATTCAGTGTCTTACCCATCTCCCTCCTTCTGCATATCATCTACCTTTCTTCTTCCTCCGCTCTCTCTCCTTTCGCCCGATTCTTCCTTTGAACTTCGTCCGGCGGGGCGAAGGGTTTCGAGGTGTCAAACCATCTCTTTAGGTGGTAGACAGCGGGGCCGAAAACTCCGTTAATTACAAGTGGATTCTTCCCTGTTGAAGGTGGATCAAAAGCTCTCATCACCTGTATCTGGCCGAACCCTTCTCTTCGAGGTTCTCCGATAATGAAAAGCGGGATTTTTACGATCGTTTCCCCATAGAAGATCATTTGACGCTTGAAGAGGTTCACACTGGCACTCTCACTACTAATTATATTTGTTCCCATCAATACCTGCCATCTTTCTTGAATTAATTCATGTATTAAGAATTTTGTACGCTGGAATTTATCTGATAACTTAAAGCAGAGTTCTACTTGTCTATATTGTCGATATTCCTGTCCATTTAGACCCTTCAATCGATATGGGGAAGGTTTACACAAGGCTACTGTCTTCTCCTTTTCTTTTAAGGCTTCAAACGCATCTCTAGAGATAAGGAACACTGGGGCCCTGTGTCAAGGACAGCTGTAACATCGATCCCACGCTGTTTTTCCTCAAAAGCGAGTGTTATTTGACAACCATATTGCTCTCCTCTTTGTGCTACCTTTACAAACCTTTCAGATGACCTAGACAACTCGGCTACCGCTTGCATTATAGTTGGCTCTTTTTCTACTTTCTTTTCTTTAGGGCGGACTGCAATCTGGGAAGGTAAAGAATTTACCTTTTCCTCTACTTTTCCAGTTAGTGGTCGGACTGAAACGGAGGGTGGAATAGCTTGGATCTCCGCCTCATCCTTGGGCTTCTGTTTCACTAATATAAATTCCAACACTGATTCTGGTGTTTCTAACTCTTCTTTCTCCTCTGCTAATACAGATTTCAAAACAAATTGCAATGCGCTTACTTTTTTATCTACTGCCTCTATCTCTGTTCCTTTATCAGTTAAAGCCAACATAGAGGTTTCGTTCACCTCCTCTTGATTTTTTTCTTTTTCCTTTTCCGCTGACACACATTTTAGAACCAACTTTGGCGCTTTTACTTCTTCGGCCGGAGCCTTTATTTCTGCTCTTTTATCAGTTATGGCTAACACAGAAATTTCCTCTATATCTTCTTGATCCTCTTCAACCAAATTGGATTGGAGTGGGATTTCTCTCTCCAATTCTATAACCTTTTGTATCAAAATTCCGGTGTCCAAATCCGGATCGAAACTCCTTAAAATTTCTGCCCTATAAGGAACTATTTTCTTTGGAATCGATATAATCTAACACCTTCGTTATCATCATGTAGTTCACCTTGTTGCTCTCGAACAGGCTTCCCAAGGGCTCATTCTCGGCCAATCTCTGATAGTTATCAATCAGACGTTTAATTTCTCTGATATATTAAAGGAAAGGAATATTTCTAGTACCTTTATAGGCGATAAATTTCATCATTGCTTCTACCGAATATTCTACAGTGGAAGGGACACTCACTGTCTTTTAGGGGTTCCTTTCTAGGGAACGGTCTTACTGCTAGACACAGTTTTTTCGCGCTGTTTTTACAATCTAATTGTATCTTTGTCGGCATCTTATCTTTTTCCTCTGAGCTTTTTCTAAAGACATTTGGGGACTCTCTGGCTCCCCCGGAGCAAGATGCTCCAACCTCCTTCTCTCCTTTTCTCTCATCTTTTCTCTCATCTTTTCTCTCACCTCTTTCCTCCGTTTCATCCACTTTCTCTTTATCCTTTCTCTCGTCCTCCTTTTCTCCCTTATTTACCGTGCTTGCTACTTCCATTTCTTCCTCTCTCTGAGGGACTTCCTCCGCGACTGATGCGGGGTTGCTTTCGGCCATTCTATCTACCTGATGGCTTGTTAATTGAAAATGAAAGTGAAGCGATAAGTAATGTTAGTGAGAAAATGACAAGTACGGAAATCGAGAAAAATGGTTTTGGATATTGGATGTATATAGAATGAGTTATATAACCCAACAAATTTAGGATCTATGAGGTGGATTGCCTATACTAATTTGTAATGGCAACTAGAAAAGTACTCGATTAAATCTTTCATCAAAATAAAATGCTCAGTTTCAATTGAAATGACAAATACTCATTTTTAATTAAAATGACAAATACTCAGTGTTAATTGAAATGACAAAAGCTCGATTTTAAATTAAAATGACAATGCTCAGTTTTAATTTAAAAAGTAAAAGATATTCAGTTTCTAATTACAGTACAAACTTACTCATTTTAATTAAGATATAAACATTAATTTCAGCAACTGTTAAAATTAATTTTATTCAAAAAATAAAAAATTACTAAATTGGGGTTTTTTTTCCTTTTATTTGATACACATCGTGGATTGTTTATCATTAAAATTTCTGTTCAGAATTTTAAATTTACATTCCAATATTTTAATTATATTTGATTATGATTTTTTCTATTAAAAAATTCTTTCATGAAAATATTAAATGCGAAGGCAATTGTAAACTTAAAAATCTTGGGATTTATCAGGACGATTTTCATTTTAAAAACAAATTTACTAGACAGAGAGAAAAGCATATATATTCTATTTTTTTCTTCTTACTCCTTCTCTTTCCAAGGTCATTCTCTAACGGAGAATCAAATTTTATCGTTCAGCATATATTGCAAGAACTATTCGTGCCGGATGACCCGAATGAGAAACGAAACAATGTGGTATGTGAGTCCTTTACCAAACTCTCACTCTCAAATGCGCATGGTACGCTGGTGTGTATATGAATATACAGACATGTATCGCTCATTTACGTACACGTGCACACACCTAATATGCAATATATATAGTATATATATATATATATATATATATATTATATATTATATATATATATATATATATATATATATATATTAGTATTATTTAAAACTATAAAAAGCCAAATATAAAAAAAAATATCTATCATTAAGCAACAACTCTTAAAGCAATTACAATGTGTTAAATTTAATTTTAAAACAAAAACTCTAATAAACATTCACATTTGCATATATATATATAAATATATATATATATATATAATATATATGATATTGATATATATATATATATAATATAATATATATATATATATATATTATATATAGAATGTGGAATGCTACCTTAAAATGTCGCCTGGTATTTGGGGGTAAGGGCTTTCCCTCCGGCTTTAACCTGGGCACTGCGTATTGCTCTCGAGACTTGGTAGCTGCATGAGCGGGAGGTTCGTTTGTCTGTGTGTATGTTGCCCAGCTGGGGAATTCGTGTGTGTGTTCCCCGTTCTCACATAACGCTTTTGTCTGTCCAACAAACCTATTCCGTACGTCTATGAAGTAACGCGTGTTGTGTACGCAAGCATTATATATATATATATAGATATATATATATATATATATTATATTAATATATATATATATATATATATATATATATATATATATATATATAATATATTATATTTATTTATTTATTTATACAAAACACCATATCCCGCATAGCTGCAGGGTGGTGTTGGTGGCTGATAAGTTTACAAACTTATCATCACCATTCACGAAAAGAAACAAATGATAGAGGGGGTTTTCAGCCCCTTGCTATCAGACGAAGAAAATTAATGAATTTTCTTTCTATGATTCAACGACTTCGCAAAACGCAGCTTCACTTTTCATAATATTTAAAATTTAATTTTTTTTTTATTTTCTTTTTTAATTTTGCATTTCATTCCAAAAAAATAATTAAAAGAACTGTTGTCGAAAAAATTGTTGCTCCTCCATTATGTATTTTATATGAAAATAATTTAAAAAATAAATGCTCAATAATTTGAAATTTTGATTCGTTAAAATAAATTTTTCTCACTAGATAGGAAACTTTAAACCTTAATTTGCTCTCTTCTTTACAAGCGATTCCCAAAATACTTATTTAATAATTTCCTTCTCAGATTTTTAATCATCTGTACAATGTATAAATCCTTGTCAGATTTTCAATCACTTTCTCGTAGTCTTCCTTATGCTGCTTCCTTTCTTGACTCCCTTCTGGTTTCCACCGCGTCCATATTCGATGACAGTCGAATCATATATATATATATATATATATATATATATATATATATATATATATATATATATATATATATATATATTACCTATATATTCGACACACACGAATACGAAAATGAAAGGGTTTTAGAGAAATGAAATTATTAAATGAATCCTACGCTTCTATAATTTTTTCCCTCCCTTTATTCCGTACATACACAAACAAACAATTAACCCACTTACTCAAAAGAATAATTAATATTAAAACTAATTAAATTTTAATTCTTTTGTTTTAATTACTTAATTAGTTTCTTGTTTTAATTACTTAATTAATTTTTTGTTTTTAATTACTTAATTAAATTTTTGTTTTTTAATTACTTAATTAATTTTTTTGTTTTTACTTAATTAAAATAAAAAATTTTACTGATACAATTTTTCTTAAGATTTTAAAATTTTTCCGTCCCTTTAAATTTTGGACTTATCTGTTTTTGATTCTTGCGGGCTGCAAAGAATCGGTTTTCCGGGGAGGTTTTTGTCTGTTTTTGATTGTTAAAGAAATTGATTTGGCGCTGGTATGATTGAGGGGCACGATTTCTTCTTTGGGTTTCTTCTTAGGGAGTTAGTCAATTAAGTCGTTTAATCTATGATATAATATTAATACTGTTTATAGCCTTATGATTTGCAACTAATTATCCTTTTTTTTTTAAATACCTTTATATCCTTTTATTAAGACTGTTTTTATACAATTACTACTTTTCTGTTCTGACTGCGAATTTTTTCTACGAAGATTTCTTGATTGACATCCGAAGATTCCAGTTCTGGTATAGACCAGTTTTCTAGCCGGATTCGATCCTAGGCTAGGCCGACAATTTGTAGTGTGTATTCTTTTTGTGTGCTTCTTCTTATTTGTAGCGATTTTGACACCAGAAGATTCCTTATCAAATCTGGCATAGGATCACTATTTTGTTTGCTTTATATTTTTACCTTTATTTCTATCTTTCTGTTTCCTTACTTTATTCTGTTTTCGGTTCTGTACCAACTACGATGAATATTTTTAATTGCGTATCTCTGAAGACTCCTGCTTCTACGGCTTATACCAGACAATCGTGGTGAATGTTACTTCTTTAAACTTTGTTGGAACTCATCGGCGGCCTGGCCGCTTAAAGCATTTTGATACAAGATACCTATCATCAATTTAGCACAAGACTTACCCACTATTTCAAGGGAGGATTCTCGCCTCCTAATATATGCAACGCCTGCAACGGATCATAGAGCAAAAAATTGCAATTACTATTTATTCTTCAAATTCGAAAAACAATCTAGAAATTTTAAATGTAAATCACTGGAAGCTAATGGAGAATATAATTAGATTGCTACAACCATTTGAAGAATTAACTAAAAGAGCGAGTGATGATGATGTAAATTTATCTTTTGTAATACCTGCAGTTAATGCATTGCATAATAATATTTAGCAAAAACTTGGAAGGATAACGGTGTAAAAACTATGAAAGATGAACTCTTAAATTCTGTTACTGAACGTTTTGGTACCATTAAAGAGAAGAAACTTTATGTACTTGCAACAGTTCTAAAACCACAATACAAATTAGCTCCCTTTGATATTATTGATCAGAATAAAATAAAATTTATGCTCAAAGAAGAAGCAAAACTTTTTATAAAAGTTAAAGAAAATATTACATTAAGTTTAGATTCTGATAACAAAATGATGATCAAAATGATCAGTCTCATACAGATCCATGAAGAATCTGAAAATGAACGGCAGATATTGAGAAGGGAACACATTCAATTTTCTGGAAGTACTTTGATGACATGCTGCTAAAAGAAAAATCGTCAGAAGAAAATTAAGAATATTCAGATATAATCAAACCAAGTGGAACTGATCAAAAGAGAAAAAAGTTAAAATGCAGAAACGTTGAAAGTGAGATAGAACACATGAATTAGAAAATCTATCAAACTAACTGTGGAAAATTTTGTAGCACCAACTAAGGAACGAGACTTGGATTGCTGACCACTGTAAAAAGGGAAAGAAAAGAAAAAGCTTTTTATCCTGATTGCTATCTTACCTGAATTAGCTAGGAAATATATCTTTGGCTTGCTCCACCTTAAGTGTAATTAGCGAGAGATGTTTAGGCCAAGAGTAAATATTTAATGCAAGTCAAAGGAATGTTATTTCTCCACCTAGCTGATCAGCTCCTCGTTTCTCATCAATTATTAAGAGCATTTGATTTTTAAATATTAGAGAATGGTACCTAAAAAGCAATGCATAAGCTATTTACCTTTCCTTTCACTGACTTGGTGTTTAACAAATTAGTTCATTTTCTCAAAAAATTCTATTTGTGATACTCTATACAGTATCGATAACAGCTGGTACATGCATTTTATAATAGTATATATATATATATATATTATATATATAACTATATATATATATAATTATATATATATATGTATATATAATATATATATATATATATATATATATATATATGTGTTATTATCTATATATATATATATATATGTTGTATATTTATATATAAATATATATATTATATATATATTAATATATATATATATATATTATATTATATAATATATATTATATTATATATAATATATATGAAATAAATATATATATATATATAATAGTAATATATATAATATATATATATATATATTATATATATATATATATATATATATCATATATATATATATATATAAATTATATATATATATATATATATATATATATTATATATATATATATTATATATATATATATATAATATATATATATATTATATATATTATTATATATATAATATATATAGTTTCAAATTTAGTTGTTAAAACTTAAAAACTCTTTAATAATTTAAAGATTAAGGATATATATCATAATTTTTTAGTCTTTTGGTCAGATTTGGCATGTAGTTTAAAAGTTCGTTTACCAATTTCATTTACCTATTTCTGGTATTGCATGTTTAAATCGTAGATTTATTAAATGTATTTTTTGTTAGGGAATAGTCATTTGGATATCCAAAAGCTTTTAAGTTGTTTATCAAAAATAATAGTCAATTTAGTAAATGGTGTCATAATAGACCTATTCATATTATTTATATAATATTATAGTCATAATATTAGTTTGACTTTAATATTATCACTACAAAAACAAAAAATATTAAAATAATTTTTTTTAAATTTACTTTTTGTATGAACAAATTCTTCTAAATAAATTTAATTCATTAAATGACTCATGATTACTTTCACTGAATTATAAATTTAATTCAAAAAACTAACCTTTCAAAAATATAGTCTCCGGCCGGAGATAAGCCGGAGACTAGTGATCTCCGGCCGAAGCCGGAGATCTTTAAAAAGGCCGATACTCCGGCAAGCCGGAGCCGGAGCCGGAGCCGGAGATCCGGTGCATACCCTAATAGATAGATAGATAAGATAGATAGATAGATATGATAGATTAGATAGATAGATAAGATAGATAGAATAGATAGATAGAAGATAGATAAGATAGATAGATAGATAGACTTTAATTATTAATATAGTAAACAAGTACATTTTTTAAAAATTAATTAAAAATAAATCATAGAACTAAAATAATAATAATTGTAGGAATAAATCTCAAAGAATCTTCTCTACTTTGTATAAACCAAATTCTAGCTTTTAAGGAACATAGAAAATTTTTGAAAAATATTGGAAAACAGTTTGATTTGATTGAAATATTTTTTCTATATCTCTCACCAGTCCTACCTCTAATCAATAAGGAATCGATTCTTTCAAATAATTCATCATGGTCTAATTAATAGCCTAAAACGTGCATAATTTTCAGTATAATTTAGATAAATGTTTAAAACAGCAACATTTCAAGACTATTACAAACACGTCATGGTTACTAAATCTCGTTGAAATTTTAAGGGGTTTTCTTAATCGCATTGTGAAAGCCAGTTTCAAATTGTTTCATCAAATGACTACTGTACTAAGTTAACCCAAATCTGCTCCATAAAATGGGGTACAATAGGATCTTAGCAAATACAAAATCATTTCGGGATCCAGTGATCTAAATCTACGCAAAATAAGATTAAACTTACTAAAGAATTTGTTTCTTGCTCTTTTAATATCCAAGCTTTCTTCTAAATAATTATTGATATAAAAACCCAAGTATTTAGAATGCGTTGCATATCTTAATGAATCACCTGACAGCTTGAATTTCACTTGAATTTTCTTTTATTTTGCCGTTTTTCTTAATGAAATTAACAACCAAACTCTTGTCATGGTTTATTTAGGCATAAAACATTTATAACATTTTCTGCTTTATATAGAAGAGTTTGAAGGCCACTAATTGATGGAGCAAGCAATACTAAGTCATCAGCATACATAATAATATTTGACATACGAAATCCTAATCTAGTTCCAATTTTACTTTTAACAATATTCCTTATTAGTTCATCAACATAGATACAGAATAAAAGGGGGGATAATATTCCACCCTGTCTTACACCGTTTTTTACTTGCCAAGGATTGGAAAAACTATTTTTGTGTTTAACATTAACAAATTGATTTTTATAAATACTCATTATAATATTCAAAATACCGGAAGGAATATTCATCTCATTAAGTTTTTTGAATAAGACCTCATGATTGACCTTATCAAACGCTTTGGAAAAGTCCAAAAAAGCGGCTTATACATCCGATCCTCTATCAGTATAGCTCGCAATAGTTTCCTTTAAAGA